>CALNHX010006535.1:0-57386 GCA_940337035.1 Agriotes lineatus
GTGTTACAGTTTAAACAAAAACAGTTTTTTTCAAAAATTTGGAAAAAGGCTAGAGGTATTGTAATGAAACTTGGTGTATGTTAGTATTCCATAAAGTAGCATTGTTTGGTCAAAATAAATTCAATTTATTTCCACCAGTAGCGTGCATCGGGGCGACCACAGTTACCTTATTTTAGAAAAATCTGGTACGCCACTGTTTTTTATAAAAAAGTTTTGTAGCTTTTGTAAGATTGTTTTTTATTAAATAACATTTTTTAAAAGCTTCTTTAAACTGTATTTTGAACGAAGCCGTTTAGGTCCCATTAACGAACAATAAAAGAAATCGATGTTACAGATTTTTCAATTTTTCTCGCAAAATGTTTAGTCTATCAAAAAATAGAAGGTATATCTTTTGTATAGTTTCAATTGATAAAGCTGAAAAACTTGTCGTATTGACTAAAAAACAGTGGCGTACCAGATTTTTCTGAAATTAGGTAACTGAGGCGGCTCCGATGCACGCCACTGGTGGAAATAAATTAAATTTATTTTGACCAAATAATGCCACTTTATGGAATACAAACATACACCAAGATTCATTACAATACTCTCGGCGTTTTCCAGATTTTTGAAAAAAAAATTTTTTTGTTTACATTCTAACACCCTGTATCTCGAAAACGAAGCCATTTAAGCCCCATGTGTGTCTGAACTTTTTATCTTAGAATTGATCAACGAATCACCCCTTAAAGTTTGTCTACGTACTTATTTAACACCCTGTATATTAGAGTTTGAGCGAACCCTGCCTCCGAGTTTGAGTTTTACCCGAGGTAGAACTTTTTTACACCCCTAGTATAGGGGGTGAAACCTTACAAGTTAGGTTAAATCGTCTTATTTTGGGCCTATAAATCTATGGTTAAGCAATGTCTACATTATTTAGGAACACCCTGTTTATAATGGCAATGTCATCATTGATTCTTTCAAAGATAGTTTCGATCGAAAACCGTGAATTGGTAAGCGAAATTCTGCAGATTATTTAGGATCAAGGAAATGAATTTAAAGAGTTTTAGTACCGAAGAGCACTATAACGCTGTAATCTTTTTTATGAATCTATATTTATCGTGGTTGTCAAAATGCTTTGTGTACTACTTTTTAAAACCGACCAATACAAAGGTGAATGCCATATGAGTAAAGGGCAATAATATTGTGAGTGAACGTAGAGCGGATTTTTTTAAATTTCTTTGTCAAATTGCGTAGGTACATATGGTGTTTTCTAAGACTGCTCAAGGGAGATTACAAAAATATACACAACGCAAACGGTTGGTAGTAAATGGAATCCAAACGAGAGCCTTGTGGGAATTAAAAAATGTCATTTTCGAAGAAGAAAACATTTCGAATGAACAAATCCTTCAGATAAAGAAGTGAGACTGAAAGCTAAGAAACTGAAAATAATGAATTGCCAACCAACGTAGTGAAGCGTAGAAAATCAAATCAGCATCTTCGGTATTATAAAATTATATTGTTTTATAAATGAAACCTTATGAAGAGTTAATATTACCATTTTGTACTCTATTATGTGTTTGATCCTGAAGTATTACGATCATTAGAACGATCTATATAATTTATACAATTTTTTAGTTGAAAGAAATATACCGTTCGTGCTTTTAACTAAACGTTATATTGCATTTGTAGTGGCCAGAATGTAACTTCTAATTATTTCGTATAAACCCAGCTCAGTCGCTTACGAAAATACTACCTGCACTTTAGATACATAGTCATGAAATTTTTGTTCTTTGTATCTAACAGAATTTCTATAAACATTTAGCTATCATTGAACATTAAAATTTCTGTTGTAGTAGGATATAGGAATCAGTACCACGCCAAACATACAGCAAGGGTTGTTTTGCGCTCATTGCCCCCTACAAACTCTAGTAGGTAAAGCTTTACAATTTTAATACATCGCATTGTTAATTGTTCTGTAGTTGAATATAATAATTATTTCGCTGTTGCTATAGCTCTGCTAAATGTCAAGATGAAAACTCTTGTAATTATCTTTATACTACCACTATAGTTCACAAGTAATTGTATGAACAAACTGCTTTTATATTATCTAGTACGATTTTATATTAATTCCATTATTAAAACACAGAAAGCGATTGGGGCGAGTTCTCAGTTATCAAATTCATTCCAGAACTCCGATTCCATTACAAAAGAAAGCCATACTGAGAAGTGTGATGATTTATGAGGGTAATGCTCGTGATTACCTTATTTGTCACAAATGGTCACCCAATATTACTATCCTATACAAGAAATCAAATTACTATAAACACTAAATTTTCGGTTTTACACAAGTATTAAAAATAAAATCATGATTTTCTAAGTGAAATAATAAAACTGATAAACCAGGTTTTAGTTCATTGTGCTGCACCTTATCTATCATAGCTCTTCAAATTCTGCAATAACTGCAACAAGAGTACGAAGAACGTCATCCTTCTTCATGCATGTGACTACGCAATTCGAATAACCCCAGCAAAGTCAAATCAATAAATTTACTTTTAATTATTTTTATTTTAAAAGAATTATTAAATAAAAATGGTTAATTTAAAATTGATACAAATTGAATTTTGTCTAAATATTAATTAAAAGATTATAAACACATACGAAGAATGAGATACGTAAATAAATAGGCTTAGAAAAAATGATCCAAACTGTAACCTACTTGGTTTCTACTTTTACTCAAACAAATAGATTTGTGTTTTCCGGCTTGTAAACAATACATTAATACACAGTTGGCGTCCACCGTACCTACCATTTTACAGTTCGTCGGTGTTTCTACGCATCCCGGTGCGGTAAATGGCTAGAAAATGTTTAGGTCTCAGAGACTCTTAAACAAAAAAGTTGTTAGTTACGCAATGCCTCGTTCGGTTAAGGTTTGAGAAATAAAAAATTGTTATTTAGGATACAAGTGTGTAAAGCTAGTTTTTAGTCGTCATGAGTGGGGCACAGTTAAAATGCGAGTATAGCAAGCGTTTTAACCCCCGCCAGTGACTAAAGATGCTTTACGCATGTGTATCGTACAATATTTCATCTACAATAGAATTTATAAAACACTGTAAATATAACAAAAATACTGTAAATGTAAATTAGGATTACTAGCAACTGGTCGTAATTCTGCGTGGTTAAAAATTTTAAAACACGTTGCTACTGACGACGTAACTAATGAATTCATGTTATTAGGCGTTTTACAAACTTAAAACTGCCAACTAAAAGTCAATTTTACACACTGTTGCAGATAAAATATACATATTTACGACTTTAATTTTTGACGTTTCAAAGCGTCAACTACAATATCTACTGAAAGCAGTTTGGTTGCTGACAGCGGCGGTTTTGATATTCGGAAGGAAAATCTCGAATTTAGAGAAACTGTCAAGGAAAAATATGTCGGACAAGAAATTTAATGTAATACTCTGTGCGGTAGGTTGCATTTTACAGCGCTCGGTTCGCACCGTGCTTCAAAAATTAAAAGCTCCCGTTGTAAAATGCAACCTACCGCACTCGTAATGTAAATAACTATTCCTCCTGTAAATATTTCGTTTGCTAAAGTAATTTCCAGATATTGGCGTATTGTAACTTTTATCGACCATAATAGATTAACTATTGAGTAACACCGCAAATTAGATTTGGTCTTATTTTAGCATATGCTCGTTACATGTATTCCTTTAAATCAATACAGTGTCTCACCAAAAAGTCAAACCACTATATTGATAAGGAAAATAGTTATGAGCTGCACTTAGTGTTTTGTTAAAAACGCCATTGTCTTTAATATATACTGCTCTATAAAAACTGTAAACTCAAAACACGCATGAAAGTATTTCACTTTATATTTGACTCCCTAAACGCTGTACGTTTTATACCACTTGGGAGGACTGAGATAAAGTAAATTAATTGAAAACTTTTGTAGGATTTATGTCCGGCGTCTTTAGATTACAGAAGTCTAGAGGGAAACTGCTTAAAGAATTCTTTCACTTCAGATCTCAAGTCCAGTTTTCAGCCTATTGACGATTTAACAAGCATTTAATATTGACACTTTACTTCTTGTGATACTGCATAATATAAACGAGTGCGTCAGAGTGGAGTACAGGATGGTAGTTTATCATTGTATCGGCAATCACGACGTTGTACTACTTCGGAAATAACAATGTTGCAGTGGCGATTTGTCTACAATCGCATGGAAGTATCTCCACGTTGTCGTGACTGGAGACATCACGACACCCAATTGAAGTGACTTGCCAGCGTCATATCACCGATACGTCACGAGATCGGATTGCCACGGCATGAGAGTGTCACGGCATCGAACTATAACATCAAAGTTTATCACTTTTAAACAATTAACTTTGATCAGCAGATTAGCACCATTTTCTTCGACTTAATTTATTGTTAAATTTCAACTCCCGTAGATATTCAAATCAAAGAATACAAAGCAAGGGTTTTACAGAATAATAACGATATATTTTATTGTTTTTGAAAATAGTGGATTTGAAAATATGTCAAAATTGTTTCAGTTAACAGAACGAGCTGCTAATTTAAAATTAACCATTTTTACTTATACAAGTTTAGGTAGCTCTGAAATAGATTTGTTATTGGAATATGCATGACGTCGCGTTATTCATTAAACCTCTACAGATTTTAGAACTCGTCTAACAATTTATTTGTTGGAGGTCGTGCGTTAGATCAGCTTGTTTTCTTGCACCTAATATTATAAGCGTGGCGATTAGATACATCAGTACTATGTCATTTAAAAAACGTATATAATTACTGTTTTAAAACATCAAAACTCCAAAATTTTCAAAGATGGATGTGTACATTTGACATTTTACAGTAAGCGACCTAAATTTCACAGAGAAAAATATTTATATTTAAATTCCATTAGCGTAATTGTTGCACAATTTTACTCTGATTGGTGCAAATAACTATACCGCAATAAAAATACTAAATTATAACTGGTTAATAGTTAACATGGAGGGGGCGAGCTGAATACTGTTAAATAGTACAAAGTAAAAATTATCTCCAAACTAAAACAAATACATTTTCAAATGCAGTGAAAGATTCAAGTATCGAGGTAGTTTCATAACTCTCGTTCACCTAATTGAGGAAATACCAATTATTATTATAACCATGGAGGCAACGGTTAAATCAGTATTCTTGGAAGCAACAAATGGACTGCAGTCAACAATCTTCCAAGCAAAGAATCTATTTAATAGCATACCTATTTATTTATATTATTTATATTTATTTATTAAGCAAGCTGGGCCAATTAGATGAACAGCAACAGCCTAATCTTTAGCAATTGAAATATTCAATAGCGTTGATTTTTGTAGCTACTAATTAACAGTAACAGTGTTAGAAAATATAGAAAATAACGCTTTCATGGCCAGATTTGGTTTTAATACTACTTGGTGTTCTATACGTAGATATATGTCGCAGGCGATTCACATAATCCGTCTTTTTGCAAAATGCCTAGTCATTTTGCAAAACGTCAGTATTTCGGAGAAACATTGAATATTTTTCAGAGTTTAAGAAGCTAGAATTTCAGCCATTTTGCAAAATGCCTTGCTGCTACTAGCCAAAATAAACGAATACGTGGTTATTCAATATGACTAAATGTGTGGATAACTTGTAAATTTATAATAAAAAAACATTGGGGGCTTTATATGGTCTAAATAACAGTCAATCACTAACACTATAACCACTAAAAAGTAAAAAGTTCTTTAACAAAAGCTTTTAAAGTAAATAAAATACCACAAAAATATTCACTTACAGTACCGCGAGTTGCCGAAATTTTTTATCATAGTAGTGTTTATTATTTGGATATAAGCAATAACACGAACACATAGTTTGATGTAAATGTATGCAATTCGTCGGATACTCAACGAACAAAATTAACTTTTATTAGTAATTGATAAATTATATCAAGACTTCCTTGAGTTAGACAAAAAAACAAAATACACACCAAAGTTTGTGTAAATTGGGTCCCGAGTGGTGTAGCTTGAACAAGCGTCCACGTTCGATCAGCAGAGTTAAGCAACGCTGTCTCTGGTCAGAACTTGGATGGGAGTTCCACGGCTGCATCTCTCGGCGCCTCGTGATACGGCTGTCACGGAAAAAAGTTGGTCCCGGCGGTCATACAACATCATGACAGTCGTTAGTGGGGTTGGAAGTCCTCATAACTGCACAGCGACGCCTATAATTGGCCTAACGGCTGTTGGCATTTGACATTTTACAGTAAGCGACCTAAATTTCACAGAGAAAAATATTTTTATATAAATCCCATTAGCGTAATTGTTGCACAATTTTACTCTGATTGGTGCAAATAGCTATACCATAATAAAAATACTAAATTACAACTGATTAATAGATAACATGGAGGGAGGCGAGCTGAATAGTGTTAAATAATACAAAGTAAAAATTCTCCCTAAACTAAAACAAATACATTTTCAAATGCAGTGAAAGATTCAAGTATCGAGGTAGTTTCATAACTATCGTTCACCTAATTGTGGAAATTCCAATTATTACTACAACCATGGAGGCAACGGTTAAATCAGTATTCTTGGAAGCAACAAATGGACTGCAGTCAACAATCTTCCACGCAAAGAATCAATTTAATAGCACACCTATTTATTTATATTTATATTTATTTATTAAGCAATCTGAGCTATTATGTCATTTTGAACTACACAAGAGCCCACCAGTAACGTATTTAGGACTGCTTTGTAGCATAAAGATAAGCTTGCATTCTGCCTACTTGCAAGCTAATACTGCAAGTCGCTTCATCAAAGACCTTGCTTTCTCTCCTAATACAAATTTACTTTGTGATTAAGATGCTGTCTGTAGCTTAGTTTTGGTTTGGCATCTAGGTTAGCCTGTTCTTATATCATGTTAATATAAGAACTCCGACGTATTTATATGTAACGTGCTTGTGAGTGTTAAATAAGTAGTTTAAAAAACACAAAACTTCGTTAAACAAATATAAACGGTCTACTTTATATATTACAACACAAGATTTTTACCTGACGGCTGCTCGTCTTTGATCTTCGTATACTACCCTTCTTTCTTTATTAATAGTTTCTTTTTCGTTACACAGGAAACATAAATACACTTTCACTATTGTCACCAAACCCACGACTAGCAGTATCTAGGCGATACTTGCATTACGGTATGTCCGCCAAGTTAAATGTGAACGCTTAGTGCGCATGCGTACATTATCTAGCATTTATTTGTTCAATCTGCCTAACAGCAGTAAGACATTTAGCAAAATTAGTGAAATTCAGCTGCCACTTTGTAATATATTTTTCATAACACCTACTTGTTATTTGTCAATAACAGAACTGAAACCTGACTGAAAAGTTCCCCATAACAGCCATGGCATTTAACAGCCTAGGTCGTTAAGAAATAACAGAACAGTAACATTTTAACATTGGCAATACGGAAATGTATAGTTAGTGACACTGTAGGTCTATGTCAAATTGTAGGTTAGCAGGTTAGGTGGTGCGTCAGTCTGTGTCAAAACTGACGCAAAACCTAACCTAACCTAATAACATCGAATTTTGATGGTAGTATCTTCGACACCAAGCGTTGACCCCGGCTTTGCTTTGTATGCGCACGTAGATTTATTATGTACGTGCGTGCTTTTTTTGAGAAATTATTGCAGTTACGTCTTCTTCTTCTTCTCCTTTCCTTTTGCCCTTTCAGGCTTCGGATTGTAAGTCACGGTCCTCTGTAATCCATTTCTTCCATGCTTTTCTATCTTTTGCTAACCTTTCCATATCTTCCTTTGTTTTCCCGGTTTTCTTCCCTGTTCTTCTATCCCGTCTAGCCATTTTCTTCTAGGTCTTCCCCTTTTTCTGATTTTTTTGGTTTCCCTCCTTCCATTATTCTTTTCGTCAACCGATCGCTATTAATTATTCTTAAGACATGTCCGTACCGCATTAGGTTTCTTTCTTTAGTTCTTTCTAATATTGGTGTTTGTTTTATTTCTGTCCTTAGGGTTTCGTTCCTGACGTGGTCTCATTTTGTTTTCCCTGTTATCTTCCTAATGTGTGTCATCTATATTGCGTTTATCTTACTTTCATGTTTTTTCGTCCATGTCCAGTTTTTCGCTGCATATGTGATTGTTGGGATTGTTATTGTATTGTGTATATTCTTTTTGGTTTCTCTGTCTATTTCTTTGTGTCCCAGTATGTGTTTCAGTGCGTAATATAGTTTTGTTGTATTATTAGATCAATTTGTTCATTTTTCACTATTAAATAGTCAATTAGACAGGCTTTTTTAATCCTGTATAATATGTTAATAGAATCATGTTACAGAACTACAATACCATCGCTTGAACTTGGTTAATAAAAAACAACGATTGCAGAGTAACTATTTGTTTTCGCTTTGCACTTAAAATCAAATAATGGGCAGCTGAAATTTGATCAGCGTTTAAAAATTGATCGTTTTGTGGACCCTGTGTATTAATGTATTTGTAGTGATGTCATTTTAATATATGTTCTTCTAATTTTGTTGATTGCAGTAACTGTGACGTTGATTTTATTTTAAGTTTCATTTTAGTTTTACTGGTTGCGAATGTAAAATTGTTTATACATGTACATACATTTGCCATTGGCAAAATGGAATTCAAATAAACTGAATAAGTAGCAAGTTGTTGTAAAATTTTCCTAGCAATGCCCTATACGGGCACACTCCTCCCAACTACAGTCGCTTTATATACACTAACCAAATAATAACCGAGTGAGAACAGACTACAGGGGCTAACATTGGTATATGAGGTTCAATTGCGTTAGAAACCTACATCCACGCAGAAGTCCTTATGCATTCAAATGATTGTACTGCACTTCAATTCGTGTAATAGCCGTTAGAGATAATCAGATAACTACTTTAGTCATATTTCGAAAAAAGCATTATCCCTCACAATGGTCGTCGATCCTGTCCAGCGCCAATAATTGATTGCAACCAAAATTGTTGAATCTGACAACCATTGTAAAAATACCAATAGGTACTAAGCTCACTTTACAAGAATACGAACCCGTAACGAAAAATGCTACCGCAGACAGATTTACAACTTTGTTTTAAGCATCTGCAAGAAACCATTATCACGATCCATGAGTAAAACAGCGTACAATACGGTATAGCAGTCACACGAAGTATATTTTATAGTTCTGTGTTTTCACGAGTCACAAAATAGGTAGGCCACGACGGAATCGCAAAGAGAGTAACTGGAGATGCACAATCCGTAGGTCGGCGACCGCAAAGAAGTCAAAGAACGTTCTCATCATTTCCGTGGTGGAGCTGCTTTAAGAACTGCTGGGTTGGAATCTGTGGCCTTTTTGCCAGTTAACATTTTGAAAGCGAGGTAAACGTATCAAACACTTAGCAAACTGGTATTTTGCCATCGTAGCATCGTAGCTGGACATTACTCCCAAACTGTTAGAAATTCTTTCTATAGGCGTTTCTCGTGAGGGAATCAGAGCTCTAAAGGAAATATACACTAAGCGGGGTGGTAAGAACCCGAGGTTGGAGGCCCACCCGAAGTGAGTTTTGCTTCCGAAATACTTCTGCCTTTCCGAAACATCGACGATACAGCAGCAGAAGAAATCTACCATTCAACCGCAAATAACACCCATATGCAGGCAATATTTTCCATAAATCGTCAAAATGTCTTCAGTATTCTACTCTACAGTTATCTATATAAGCTTTGAGCGGTGCTTGACTTGAGCTGGGTCTACTGGCTATTTTCTCTTGAGTCTTCTTTCAGGGTGTTGCTGGGTGCTGATTACATCTTTGACGAACGGTATGCTAGGGTCATTATGGAGAGCATGGTTGGAAACGTACCAAGGAGCATTCGCTATCATGCGAAGCGTTTTTGATTGGAATATTTGTAATATTTTAGTTTTGGGTGGTTTGCTACATCCCCCAATACCATGTGTCCAGATCGGATTTATGATGGTTTTGTTTCACATTAATTCAAACTATGTTGTAGTTTGTACTTATTTAAATTCAGTTATAAATTGCTTTCTGAAAACACCCAACAACCATCCACATAACTCCAAAAACCATATTTTAAATTTTTACGCGGCGCTGCGCGCTTTCGAGCTTGCGCCGGGACTTTTTCGGCGGTGTTTAATGGGTGCGTGAAGTTGGGAGTTTTCCCAAGGTGTTAGAAAATCCAAGTGGTTAGGTTTATCCCTAAACTACGCAAGGACGACTGACGGATCCTCGGAGCTTCTGGCCGATCAGCCTGTTGCCGGTAATAGGGAAGGCGCTGGATCGGATAGTGACCACGAGGGTTGAGCACACGGTTAGCACTGCAAGGAGATTTAACAGCGCACAATTCGGCTTTGCGAGGGAAAAATCTACAGTTGACGCGATACAGGCAGTAGTGGAGGTCAAAGGCGCGAGGGCGGCGGACGAATACACCGTCGTTATCGCGCTAGACATCTCGGGGCCATTGGCAACGCATGGTGGACTCTCATCTTGTGGGAGTTGGACAGGCGGGACTTTCCGAGGAACTGGCTGCGCCTGGTGTGTAGCTACTTCTCGGAGAGAGTAGCACGGGTGCAGTTTTCCAACGAAACGGTCGAAAAAGAGATAGAAAGGGGCTGCCCCCAGGGGTCATGTTCAGAGCCTACCTTCTGAAAATTAATATATGAGGGAGTATTCAGAAGATGATTGCCAGAGGCTTGCAGAGTCATAGGGTACGCTGATGACACGGCAATAATTGTTAGGGCGCGGCAGTAGAATGTTTTGAAATCAAGGGCAGACGTGGCATTGCAGATAATGCACGAGTGGGCAACCGACTCCAAATTGGAGTTCAACGCAAGCAAATCAGAAGGCGTGTTTTTTGCGGAGTAGAACGGTCATCTACGGCCCATTTTTCTGCTGAACGAGCTCGTTAGAGTGTCGGTGCTCTCCGATAGCAGATCAGCGTTAATGGCACTGCGCGAGATGTGCAGCCCGACTGAACTTCAGACGGAGGTTTGGCAGGCGACCAAGGCACCTCAGGGCGCGGCGTCGGTGGGGCGACTGACCAAGAGGTTTATCCCGAGTCGTGAGGTCAGGAGCAAGTTCGCGGAGCGGCTGGATCGTCATGCGGTCCAGCTGGTTACCGGCCACGGAGGCTTCCGTTCCTACCTGATGCGAATAGGCAAGGCTGAAGACGATGCCTGCGATTGCGGTGGGGGCTCGGACACAGCTGAACACGCTTTGTTCGAGTGGCCGCTGGAGGCACAGCACAGAGGTCTTGCCGAGCGACGGATGGTGGCAGCAGGGCTGAAGTTGCCGGCTGACCTAGATGAGGTCGCCGCCCTCTCGACGGAAGCGGAATGGTGGGGCCGTTTCGAGAGTTTGCGGGGAGAGTGGAACGGCTGAGAGTCGAGCGAAACTAGCTAGGGGAGGCGAGAGTGTAAGGAAAGGGCAGAGGGCGCGAGTGTAGACATAAGACACAGTAAAGACAAAACAGGGACGGAGAGTGGTGTATATAAATGATAGGGAAATGGAGCAGAGGTATGAACTAAATTCAAGAGTTGTTTACGTTTCGGCTAGAACCTAATGTAAGTTACGCTAAGCTAGATATAAGCATTTCTGTCGCTTATCCGAGGGTTGTAAATAGTATTAAGGTTGTTCTAAATTGTTTCGGGCCTTTATGGTTAGGCCGGTTTAGTACCGCAAGGTAGCGCACCGGCGCAATTATATTGCGGAATTAATAAATGTAAAGCTGACATAATCGCAGTATAATTATAGATAAATCACACTAAAAACATCACATATTTTCAGATCAGAATCGTAAGATGCCACAAATGATATGCTACGATTAATAATTTATCAATAAGACTATGCAGTGCCTCTGACAAAAAATACAAGTAATACACAAAAGTTTGCAATAGTGCTATTACACACATTAAAAATAAATCGACTGGCAGGCAAAAATTACAGCCTATATTCTTGTTGTTGCTTGGTTTCGGAGAAAACGCAATACGCGTTCCAGATGTGGACTTCCAAAACCGTTTGGCCCAATTTCGTGCGGCAGAAAACTTGTGGCCAGGGGGGATTTGCAACACGACGGCAAGGACTATTTAGACCTGGAGGTCGGACTTCGTTTCGGGTCCTTCCTGTGCTCTAATAGCGCACGCAGCAGGGGCTAAAATGACTCCGAAGCATCCGCCCGTAGGAACGATAGCGAACTGTAATCAATGCCGAAATTGGTCCTCCGGCACTGGCTGCTATAAGGGAGGAAAAGGTCCAGGATGGCATATAAGAAATGTAATGCATTTTGAAGGGAATTTGCTACTTACCTAGACAACATTCCAGGCATGTACGAAACACTCGGTAACGGAAAAACTCTGCCAAATGCCAAGGAATTAAAATTCCCTAATAATGAAATTCGAGGACTTGAAACCGCTCCAAACAACGTAGGAAAACTTCACACAACCAAAAACTAACGGCAACCCATTGAATCCTCCGAAATTTCAATACTGCTAAACCGACTTCATCTTGTTTCGCCGATAGAGTTGGAAAATAACGCGCTTCGAGATCACCACGAGCTATATCAAAGTTTCTCAGCAAGGCCAAGGAAGTAGGCGTGGCGCTAGCTAGCGAAATACAAACTGAGCACCAAAGACATTAGAATCGAAAAGATGCGTAACAATACAAAATGAATACTACAGATCTCTAAATCAAATGGCGGCGTGAATAAATCGTAACACAGTCTATCGAATATCCCCTGTGCAGATCAAATTGTCTAATCTTTTCAAGTGCACTGAAGCGCTATGCGCTATCATACGTTAAAATAAATTGTTGGCAATTTGACATGCGCTCGGGATAATAATTTTAGATTGAAAATCCAATTTTCAGTTTTGCACATTTACACATAGTACAGATATGGAGAAGTAATTATCTATACTATGGCAATTTCTCTGTATTTACTAGGAATACGTTTCTTGCAATCGTTTAGCTTGTATCAACCGCATTAGCGAATCTATTTCAGAGTTTAGAACGGTTACTAAAATAAATGTTAGTAAAATGGGCTTCATAAAATATGATAATTTTAACAGAACTGTAATTCCAACTCACTTCGGTATCAAAGTTGTGTTTCTTCATGTTCGAATATATTGTAATATTTTACGAAAATGAATTTGCAGTAAAACACTACATATAGTAAATTACAGCGTGCAATAAAACGCCAATATTTGGCTGGGTAATGCCTTCGGTTCCAATATCAAGTTGAAATAAATTTTTATAAGTCACTGAAACATTCGGTTGGCTATCGCTTTACTACCTAACAAGTTAATCTCCCAGTCCCATTTATTTCTAACGACTACAGATAAGTGCAGACTTGAAGTTATGTTATTGTTATAGATTTAATTTAGGCCCTAAAAGTGGCCTCTTAAGACCTTGACATTTTTCCAAGATCGGTTTTAGCAGATATCGGGGTAGATAGGAAAACATATATTTATCAGCCCCCTAAATCTGAACCCGAAATAAAATCCAAACTCAATAAAGATCTATAAATGCTAAAAACCAGATCAAAAAGCGAGGCAGCGATGCTCATAAATCTAGTAAAAAATTGCATCATAAAACATAAATAACGTTTAATTCAACACATAAACGTCAAAGAACAGAAAGTCAATAACAAAAAGGAAGAATAACGGCAATAATACATTGTGTTCCGATCATCAATAAGTGATTTATAAAGGAGCCTAAGCGTACTTTAAATAAAGAATCGCAGTTTAATAATGGTGGTATCGGATGGCGCAAACTTTTAATAATTAGCTCCTCTGCTTGATGCATAGCCTGTCTAAGAACCCGAATCTGCTCCTCTGGCACTCACTTATACACAAAGCTCCGTGATTTATCGCTATTTTAATTTGTTTCAGATCAATGAGATAATTTATGCCGTTCATATTATAATGCTACATTGTTCGGAGTCGTGAAATTTTACTACAGGACGAATAAAACGCCGAATGCACTCGTAAACCGAACCGCCCGGGTTTAAAATGCATTTTCAATGGTTACGTGGATCCCAGCATCCGAGGAAATGCATACTGTTGCTTTCCCGATGCAGGGATAAATAAGATCTACGAAGTTTTTGATTTTGCACGACTCACTTACCGCTGCACGAAAAAGATTCCCCGCGGAGATATTCCACAGACTTTAAAATGCAAGTTTTTCCAAATAGAAACTGACGGGTTTGCTTGCGGCCAACATAGATAAAAAATAGCTAATAGTTTTATTCAAGACTATAGTTACACCCATACTCATTATTAATTATAATGGCATAATTGGTATTTCACGTGTATTTTCCTTTAGGAGATAATTAAACACTTTTCATGTAAGGATCAAACGAAAAACTAAACCAAATATTTTAAATAAAACGTATGCTGCTTTTAAAGAATATGGAGTATATGTTAAATATACATATAATGAAATTCTCAAAATGGAAATTTGATACGTAATTGGATCCTTGTTGATCATTTGGGGTAGGATGATCTTTGTGAGCAGGAAAACCAGACAACTTTAAAACATTTTTTGTAACCTACGTCAACTAACAAAAAAATGAGCATCGCCATGGTTGAAACTGTATTTATACGGTGTGTTCAAAAAGAAATTATATAAGGTTTGGCCATGGAAAATAAAAGTCAACAGCAAGCTTTAGCATTCATTAACTACCATCACTGTTGTTGTTATTGTATGCTTACATTATAAGCTGATATCGTAATTGAAAACTAAAGATTGCTGTCTCTACAGCTTGCTGTTGACAGTTTTATTTTCCATGGCCAAACTTTATGTAATTTCTTTTAGAACAAATGGTACAATACACTATGTTCAAGGTCTGAAAGTAATAGTGCCACTCTGTATTTGTAAATTCAACATGACCTAGTAACATGGCTTACGTTAGCAGTGCTGTTTATACATTAAACTAACTCTACGGCTTTAAACACGGTAGCGCAATGTTGCATTGTTAACAAAGCTAACAAGCCTACGTCTAAGCTCAGCGGTAGATTCTACAATGGCGTCAGCGTAAGAAGGGGTGTAGGCGTTACCCTGGTCGATGCTGCTAATTGATTGGTGTAAACTTTTAATACTTTTATTTCTACGGCCACTATGATACATACAAACAAAACTTAATATTATATATACAAAAAAACACGAAAAGAAATATATACACAAAGAGTCATCTAGACTCGGGCGCTGGTGGCGCGGGAGGTGATGGGGCGGCCTTTCCTACTGGCCGGAGGCGGCGGTTGGCGGAAGTGGCTCGAGTTCCCACATTTTTCCGAAGACGGCAGGCAGCAGAGTCCAATGCGGAGGATTGGCCCTAAGTCCACGTAGGTGATAGGCTCTGGAGAGGGCTGGGGCTGGTAGATCCTTGGAAGGCTGGAGCTGCTAGCTGGGTTGAGTTGATGCTGGTTCGGCTCTCCTGGATTGAGTTGATGCTGCTGGAAGGCTGGATGGTCCTGAAGAGGCTTCTTGTTGGTTGGACTCTCCGGGGTTGAGTTGATGCTGGTTCGACTCTCCTGGATTGAGTCCTAGAAGGCTGGAGGTCCTGGAGAAGCTTCTAAGGCTGGAGTTGAGTCCTGGAGCTGAAGTGGCTGCTGGTGGACTCTCCTGGATTGAGTCCTAGAAGGCTGGATGTCCTGGAGAAACTTCTAAGGCTGGAGTTGAGTCCTGGAGCTGAAGTGGCTGCTTGTTGGTTGGACTCTCCGGGGTTGAGTTGATGCTGC
Organism: Agriotes lineatus; assembly: GCA_940337035.1. Lineage (NCBI taxonomy): Eukaryota > Metazoa > Arthropoda > Insecta > Coleoptera > Elateridae > Agriotes > Agriotes lineatus. The sequence goes on from CALNHX010006535.1 coordinate 15,750, forward strand.
TGGAAGGCTGGATGGCTCCTGGTGGACTCTCCTGGGTTGAGTTGATGCTGCTGGAAGGCTGGATGGTCCTGAAGAGGCTTCTTGTTGGTTGGACTCTCCGGGGTTGAGTCCTAGAAGGCTGGAGGTCCTGGAGAGACTGATCCTTGGAAGGCTGATGGTTCCTGGTGGACTCTCCTGGGTTGAGTAATTTCCTACTGCCAGCGTCTGACTATTTAAAGGAGCCAGTCCTTTGTCAAACGCGATCTCGCAGCTCATTGGTCGAAGTAGAAGGGATGTTTTGCCCGTTTTTGATGTATTTCGGATTATCGCGTTTAATTGAGCGGCGTGATCAATTATCGACTTGATTTGAGTCGCAATCAATAGTCGTTGAAATGTCGATTCTAACGACACCCAATTTGCTAGGTTTTGGTAAAGATTAGTTGAACTTGGAATTTTTAATTCCGTGTTCGGCGTAAAACTTAATTAAGCATTACTCTTATTGCGTATGTTAAGAAGTTATTTTGCTTCGATTGTTTGCGCGCTAATTTTCTATGAATTTTGAGACTATTCACGCTTTCCTGGGATGCTTCCTTCCGTTTTATAATTTAATGTGTAATATTTAGCCGGATGTAAGCGGCTTTGTGTCCTGATTTAACCGTTAGAAAAATACGTCTTCGCCGGGCCGCCGTGTACTTCGAAATTTCTGTAGTGTTTTCTTGCCACCATCGTCCGCATTACGAGCGGTGATATGTTTGCTGGCTGATGGAAAAGTTATTTTTAATCGACCTGTATGTGTGCTAGAGACTTGGGCGTTGTTTTATCAGGTGGCGGCTTATTCCTCCTGTCGGCAGGTATCCTTATGTGGGGTTTTTTTATTGAGCGCACTCTGTTTTAAGAGCGTTTTAGTGATTGGACTTGGATTAATAATTTGGTCGCACGTTCGGAGTTTCGTTTGCCGCGGCGCTGTTTTTGTCGGCTTCCGGATTTTATTGAGGTTTAAAGAGCCGTTGGCCCTTTTATTGCACTTGAGAATTGGTGCTCCTTTGAGCGAGCATGCCGCGATTTATTGTTTTATTTTGTACGGTTTTCTTTTAAATTCTTGTAGGATCGGGGCGATTTACTGGTAAACAGATGTTTTTGTAATTTGTTCGCTGCCTGCTTGGCGATGGAAAATTACTTCGTTTTCTGTTAACCGGTTCATATTAAAGCACGACCTAGTAACTGAAGAAACTAACACAGCAACAATTAATATATTAATTACAACCCCTAATTACATGTATTGCATTCTGTGTTTCTTAAAAAAATAGGTTTGAAGCGAACAAACTAAACAAGGTGAGTAAAATTTATCGCGCAGCTGTCAATGTTCAAACACACTATTTTAATTTATCTGTGAACATTATTTTGTTGATCTACTCTTTTTTGTCTAAGCATTGTTAGCGCCAAAACCAACATTCGGGGCTTTGTTAGAGCAACATCATCTTTCGGGAGGGCGCCGAATGCACTCGGAAGCCTAAGGTGGGATCGCAGAGGGTTGCTGCAAGAAACCCTAACAGCGATTTCAAACACAGACAGTCTGCTGCGAAGATCCATCGGGTCGACTCTGTATTACTCATTTTAGTATAGTTTATTACAAGATATTTATACAATCGACTTGTTTCATCATCAATAAACTTCAGTTCAACAACAATGGTGTTTGAATCAGTGTTGGGAAAACTACAGTAACATACAGCGCGCTGATTGTAAATTTCTTGATGATTTTGAACGAGATTGAAGTTTTGAATGAATAGCAATGGGTTTGACATGTCGTCTTACTATATTGTTGAGATGGTGCCAAGTCGCTCCGAACGCAATTAACGGGCTTATTTACGTCTGCGTCTTTGTCTGGGGGCAGGGAAATTTAATTCGCGGACGGAACCGTCTCCGGCGAGCTCAGCTTAATCCTTCGGGTCACCAGGTGCTGGGAATCGTTGTTGGCGAGTTCGGCTAAGCTCTCTTAATAACCAGGTGTCGGACACCGTCGTCGTCGGGCTTATGAGGATCTTATAGGTAACTATGTGCTGGGAAACGGCACCGAAAAGTCTATTTGACCCTCCTGGCGTCCAGGTGCTAGGGGAGCGGCACCGAAAAGTCTGCTTGACCCTCCTGGCGTCCAGGTGCTAGGGGAGCGCCACCGAAGAGTGTATTTGTCCCTCTTGGTGTCTAGGTGCTAGGGGAGCGGCACCGAAGGGTCTGCTTGACCCTCCTGGCGTCCAGCTGTCATTCTAGACTGGTAGGAGTCCCCTCGAAGAGTCTAGAAACCCTCCTGATTGAGAATAAGCTAGGAGATATGGTTGGGGAAATTCTAGGAAAATTCTGCCGATCCATAGCTTCGATTTCTCCTTTTATAAACTAGGCTGGCGTAATCAGCGGTTGACGTCGGTTCGTTGGAGCCTGGATTCTTGCTTTAGGTGCGCGGAGGTGTCCCTGCGTCTCCTCGCGATGACGTCGCTTGTCGCTATCGGCGCGGCGCTCCGGTTCATAACGTGGTGCAAGCCAAGGGAGAACGCGCAAATTAATTTTTAATTTATAAATCGCGTTCGCGCTGGGCGAAACGTTACATAATGGACGCAATAAATGTGGGCCAATGAGAATCACAGCTCAAGGAGATCGATATCTTCAGTATTCAAAAAAACACCGATTTAGCACATCACGAGCTGTTGAATGTGGACTGGTGTTTTACTTCAATTTTTACTTCCCTGGTCTAAAAGACGAAAAAAGTAATGTAATAGCGAAAAAATCACCTTTTGAGATTTCTTCAGATCTTCACGTTTCAGGGTCCCTATATATCGAAAAAAGAGGTTTTCTCAATTCCATCTGTCTGCCTCTCTGTCTGTCTGTCTATATCTTGGCGGTATAACTCAAAAACTGTTTGTCGGAGGAACACGATATTTTGCATACAAATTATGTATCTACCTGGAATGAAACAGAGAAAATGTCTAATAAAGCTGTGCAAGGTGGGCCCCTTAAAAAGTGTTGTTAATTTTTGTTTTAACTAAGAAATATGTAGAAGCAGTAATTTGTAAATAGCGCAGGCTTTATCTTTGCCAAAAATAACACCCAACAGATACAGAATAAATGTTGTACGAGACACAAAAGAACAGCGAATAAGTGCGTTATGTTAAATGCAGTTCCATCGTAGGAACTCGAAGCGTCCCAGTGGCTCACGCAACGAAGGCCTGATTGGGCCAAAGGCTACCGGCGAACAAAGAGATGAATGCCCAGGCTCGTACGCAGGCACTGATATTCAAATTTCATCACGGGTAATATTTTTCTACTTAAAAATTTATTAACTTTGCTTTGCCAAGTGTGTCGTTCTATTGTTTTAGTAATATTAGAAACGTGAAATTATTTTTACACCTCTAGTTTTCTTCGATTTTTAAAGTTATTTAGTGTTGCAACGTTCACTTGCGAGGGAAGTTTTGGGTAAAGCCATTTACAGATTTTTAGATTATGTTCATACTGGCCAATATTATGTTTATAGTAAACATCGAAAGGTCGTCGGGTGTATAATAAACTAAATCCAAAAATGGCATCGGGTAGTGTTCTCTTCGGAGTCTCATTTTTGTTCGTGGGCCACCAATGGTCGTAGTAGGGTAAGGCGGCCATGTGAAAAATACAAAAATTTACAACGTTCAATTGAACGAGAATCCGGCGTTACACAAGGGGCAATGAGGTTTGGCTGTAATACTCGTATGCTACGGTAGTACCATATGATCGAAAACTTTCAACGTCTAAAGGGCTGTGAATTTTTTTAAAATTTAATTTATGTTGGCAGTGATGAGTAAAGGAACTTAATAATATAACCTATACAATTTTGACAGATAAACTTAACTTTTACCAACTCGTCCTCTTCTGCAGCCAAATCTTCTACATCTGTTATTTCTTGTTCAGTATCCTTATAATGTGCGATTCACTTAGATGGTCCGTTTTGATATCACTTCTTGATTCAATGGTCATCTTTTGCTTTAACTTCAGCCTAAAGAGCTACAAGCTTCTCTTGCTCTCGTTTATAAGACATTTTTCCTGTAAAAATATAGCAAGATAAGTGCTATTACATTCACAGAGAAAATAAAACTAAAACATACCTTATGCACATAACACTCGTTTAATTGGTAAGGTCAAAAGTGGGGTGTGGCATACCCAAGCACACTTTAACCTCGTTCACTGTTTTTCACACTAAATAATTTCAAAATTCAAATTAAGTTAGGAGTAAAAATATCTTCACCTTTCTAATACATGCAAGTGTCACAATGTCGACGAGGGGAGTTCTGTGTAAAGCATTTTACAGAGTTTTTACTTCCTTGTACGATAAAGGAAGTATTGGATTCACCCCAAGAATTCGAAATTGAGTTGTCAACAGATCTTCATGTTTTCGAGTCCTCTGAACCCAAAAAACATGTTGTTGTTCATTGGCCTGTCTGTCTGTGTGTGTGTCTGTGTGTCTGCCTGAGTGAATGTCTTTCTGTGAACAGAATATCTCAAAAACGAAAAGAGGTATGACCGTGGAACTTCACATATAAGTTTTCTGTACTATGTAGATGAGACATCAAGCTTTTGAAGAAAAGGGCATAACCGGAAGTAGGTGTTTACTCCTGTGATTTTTCAGTTTGTTTCGATTTTTTCAAAAATGGCTCAAACGATTTTTTTCAAACTTTACATTTTTATTACATTTTTAATGTATATTGATGCGAGGTAGGTGATTTTCCAGTTGAATACTTCTAAAATGGGTTTCTTTTGTTTTTCTTTAAATTTATTTTATTAACTCCTATTTTAAATAGAACACCCGGTATATTATTACATTTTTGAATTCAGCTTAATATTTTTGAGAAAATTTGTCTACTAATGCTCTATTTTGTACCGTTTTTGTTTTCACTCCAGTGAGCTCATTATTGCAACGTTTCCAACGCTACCACTATGGGCTCTTCTAAATTTATATATGTACATATATAGACTTGGTGGTCCGCCTGAACGCATGATAGTGTGCATCGTCTCTTGTTAGTGGACGAGTAGCAAGACTGAACTTGCTTTTGGTGATGGACTTTGCAAAATATTGGTAGTACGGTGCATACAGTGTTTCGTTTTCTATGTCACCGTCATACAAAGCTACTAGAAATTCTGCACCTTTTCTGGATCTGCATCCTGTTCTTTGAAAACTTTAGCAAGTTGATTGAGATGTGAGTACATCTGGACGATGTTACTAAATTTTGTTTCTCTTTGCATGAAGAAATCAGATGTTGTATCACACCTACTAATACTTTTGCTTCAGTTTTACCTCTTCCTGGTTTCCCGATGATAATAACGGCATCAACTGGTATTGGCAGTGTTAACGATCAACACGTCAGCATCTTCAGTAGCCTGTTTGACTCTTCACACATCATGAAACCTTCTCGTGGTGTGAAAACAAGTAATCACGAGATAGTAATAGTCAATATGTAATTAATAAACATGAAAAAACAAGTTAAAACAGAGCACTGTTGAAATGTTTAGTACTCGGCTACACTTTATAGTGCTACAGCGCGGTATTTAGCTCACTTACAAAAATTGTTTTCAAACAGAAGTTATAGCAAATTATGTCTTTTCTAATACTCATAACAACTATTTTTATCCTGGAGTGTATCGGTAAGAAAATAATGCGGAGAAACCGGTTTTGGGCGCCATTTTTTCAAGATGGCGACACAAGCGGCGCCGGCGACTCGAAAAGTTGGAAAACTTGAATTTTTTTTTAGTACCCCGATCTTGTAAACACATCACAAAATGAAAACTACTCGATCGTTTGAAGGGTAAAACTACCCTGCTACTGCACTATTTAGCATCGCCGGCGCCGTTAATAAAGGCCAAATTTTAATAAAATTTTAAAAATAAAGAATGAAAAATTCCAAAAATATTAGAGTCACTACAATACAAACTGAATTTATGAGCGCCAATTATATTTTTTGTATGCTTGGAGCGGGCCATTTGGACTTCAGACCAGGCATTTGTTAGGACGCGAGTAAAACAACATCCTGTTGTCTTTTCTAGAAGTTTTTCCATAGACGTTAAATTAGCTGTGATATAGTTCAGTAACTAATTGATGTCCTGGTTGCATTACTTTGTGTGAAAATAAACCCATTTTCAGTGTACTCTATTTAGTAGTTATTTATGATACGTGTAGAGCTACTGCACTTGGCTTCGCCTCGTTACGCAAACAACTCCTCTTCACTTTTAACACGTCCTTAATACGCTATTTTTAACTCACACAAATATTTATAATATTTTTTACAGTTTTAACAGTTTATTTATTCATTAGATAACAACACACAAAACGTACAGTTTGTGTATTGGTTCAACAAGTGAAAATTATTAGTTACTACAATGATTCTCTATCGTTGAAAGTTGTCCTCTTCTACTGCGCCCTTTTACTAATTTTCCATTGGTTTAGATATTTGGTAATACTCAACAGTTTTTGTTAATAATTTCAATGCGAAACAAAAAAGTATTAAGGGTACTTGTAGCCATTTTTGGTTGTTAGAAATATCAACAGTAATCTCTTATTCTCAAGAAAAAATTGATGTCACGCAACTCTCAGATATTTCCGTTTATCGAGGTGAATTTCAAATCACCGATTTAAAACGGCGGCCATATACGTTTTATACGTCTGTGGTTAGCTTTAACGTACGAGCGATCGATGCAAAGTAATTCCGAAACGATTTCGGTCGGGATTCTGCACAACTATTGATATAAAAGTATTGGTGTGCACAGAACATTTAACACATTGAGGCAATTGTTAGGTTATATGTTACAAGGCAATCATCCGATATCGTTCGGTTTCGACTACTCGCTATAATGCGCTAAACCGGTGGAAAAAGTTATCCCTGCAACTACACGGGTGCAACAGTCGACAAATGGAAGCCCATTTTTCACCACTTAATTACCTTCTCCACCCGCAAAATGCACGTAATTTTTTATACATGTCAAAATCGTTATTACGTAACTGCTAGAAAAATACCTCGCTGGCTTAGACGTTATGCAGTCAGCACGATTTGTTATTGTGTCTTTGATTAGTAAATTTAAATGCAGTAGAACTGTTAGCACTACTTAAAAGGTTATCGTGATTGTTCCTTATTTGGAAATTCTACAAAATATAGTTACCTCAACAGAATGTTACCGCTAGAAAAGATTTAAATTTAAAACAACATTCTTTTGAGGCTAAGTTTATTTTAATAAGATTGTCTCAAATACAAATTTCTTTTTAAAGGAACTGAGTAAATACGTTTATCGCGAATCCCTCCAATACCTAAAAAACTGAGAACGAGAGGAAACGTTTGAAGGGATATCTAGGAATAATTATATATTTATAGTATCGCCGTCATTAACTTTATCACTTATTCTTTCAATATAATGTATAGGTAGTATCGTACTTTAGATTAAGCTCAACGGCTATTCGTAGAGCGTAGCTTGCTGCACTTGTAGCTGTAAAATGTTACTTCCAGTTTATGACTAAATGTCTTGGTTGTTTGTTTGCATTTTATGGACAAGGTCTAGGTATGCCGAGTACCAGATACCTTAAACACCAACTGCTATGGTCATATGGTCAAAGTCCTACCTATAATTTTACCGAGACTAAGGAATTACAACCCAAGCAAGAGATCTTTTACATCCTACACACCGTAGTAACATGGGACCCACCGCTGTACATCTGAAATGGTATTCAGTAGAGGTTTTTATCCGCCTTTCTTTATTTTTAGAAACTTTACCGGGAAATTGGCCCTTAGATCTGTAGTCAGAATGCTTAACCACTGAGCTACCGAGCCCGACTGATTAAGTGTGTTTGTGTCGATTCAATTATTATGAGGATCTGTTTATATTACGAATCTTAAAGAAACAACAAGTACACATTATGTACGCCCATACCATCGTTATACTCACATAGCTCTCAGAACTTAGGAAGGAAACAGAACACCTTGAACAACCATCGACCATTCCTATTCACAGAACCATTGACCATTTACGTGCTACCTAGTTAAAATTTTAAAAGCTGATGCCAGGTGACGACACTACAACAGACCTAGAATTGTACGAAATGTCAGCGGTATGGACAAGGAAGTGAGAAGGAAAGTTAGACTTCACAATTGGACACCTCGAAGACCTTAACAAAACTTTTACCAGGAATGTGTCTACCGAGAAAAACCTGGACCACCTAAACCAAATTAGAATAGGTTATGTTCAGTGTAAAGTGTTCCTGTAGAAATGGAATCTGTGTGAAAATCCTTGTGCTTGCGGCGCTTCTCGAGATACGGTAGATCGTCTGCAAGGGTGCAATAGATCAAAGTTTGAAGAAACATTATATTGAATGCAACTGCAGAAGTTTAGAAATACATATAATAAGTGGATCTCTAAAATTCATATTGTTCGTTTATGTGTTATAAGCAATAACAATAATAACGCAAGAAAGAAAGCTTCGACAACAAACATTTTAAATCCGAATCGGCTTAGTATTATTGAATTTAGTATTGCCAAAGACCAAATTAAGTGATTCGATGACAAAACTTAAATTAGTGAAATTCCGTAAATCAATATGTGATTTTTAACTGAGGGCAAATTATAATAAATAATAAAGCTAATCAAAATCTTAAGTAATATTTCTGAAGAACAAAGTGAGGAGCGTGAATTAAACTTGTCACGGTATAATATTCGTACCGAGAATAGCTTAATTATGTCTGATCTTACACCAGGAGGCTGCAGTACGATTCAACCAAGGGGCCTCCAAGTTGACAGGATGTGTTCAACGTAATAAAAGCTAGTATGAGGTGTAGTTGAACCAGACATAGGAGTACCTCGATATGAATTGAAACAACTGAACTGTTATTCGTATATGAGCGTAACTGGGAGGATTACTTGTATGGGAATTATATCTTAAAGATTCATTTGATGATAATGTACAAATTGAAGAAGGTTTGAAGTAAATCAACAACATGTCAAACCACCTGCAAGGGGACTGAATTGGACATACCTTAAGAAGGTGGGAGGTCAACGGTGAGTTGTTTTTTAAATACTGTTAGATTACAGAAGATTTAGAAACTAACACACAAACGTTAGAACTGAGATTGAACGATTTTGAAGATTGAAATCCTCTTCTAAAGCACGTCCAAAAATGTCATACCGTTCCAGAAGTAATATCAAGAATTAATCTTTCCAAAAAATCAACAAAAAGTTAATGTTTACATAAACTACCAATTTCCCAAAAGCAAATAGTAAATTCAATCGAAAATCACCAATAATGATAAACTCAAAGTTCAAAATTCTGAAAACTGAAGTGAAAGCGTACGTACACAATATAAGTAGAGAACATAAGCAATACTTGTTGTTCGCAAAATAATGTAAAACAAGAGAGGGGATCATTCACAGAATACAGTCCCTAACAAACATCAAACTTAGGTGAAAGAGAAGCCGAAGAAAATTACTACAAAACAGTTGCCTTAAGCTCGACCATCCATGCGTATTAGTCGCCAGAGATAGCTTGCCAGATAGACGCGAACCTTTAACAAAAGACAACTCCTTCACAATCCCTCATTACAGTCTGTAACCACAATTGTCCAATGTCCTATACGTCCCACCCCAATTCTCAAAACAAGTACGCTAAAAATCCTGAAACACATCAAAATAGAAAGAGTAAAATCCAGACCCACCTACAAAACATTGCTGTTCCCACCTCGAAGATAAGAAACTCCAGAACACTAAAGGATAAAAGATCAGAATCGAAGCATTCACAAGAAAATGTGAATAAACGTCCATTCTACAATAAAATAGTGGCCATCCTATATTGTCCAAGCCAACGAGGAAAAAGTGATCACCCTTCAGTGCCTAATCAAACCATCAAAGATAGTACCTATAATTTGTAGAATCTAGCATTTCAATAGTAATACAAATTTTATTGGTAAAAATATCTTAAGTTTCAGTACAGCTGAAGTTGAAAATATCGACTTCAAATCCAAGATCGTCATGTGTCTATTTTGTCGTTTTTAAGATTTTTGTTATAGTCGACAAATAATGTATAAGTTTACTAATTGACTGGGGTTTCTCTTACTGTATATTAAGGTAGGTTACACACTTGTCAATAGAGCGTAACACCTCAATCACTACTTAATAATGGTTAAACGTATATTACGTTACGTTAAAAATCAGCGACGCCACTGACTTGTATGCACGCTGTAAAGGGGTGAGGTGGCCGCGAAATTCGTCTACTGTTTCTGACGTAAATATTTTAGACGGGGACCAGATCAATAGTGGGCGAGCGAAAGTTAAGCAGAAAGCTTTTACGTATTGGACCTTCATCGTTCCGTAAATGCATGACAAAACTAACAGGGTAATGCTTTCCCAAATAGAAAGCATTCCATATCAATTTTGGCACTTATCGTATATACACAGATATCTGAAAGTCAGCTTGTCTACCTGAACTCCCGATCTCGTATTGTTTAAGTACCGTTGAACTTTATTTTAATCTTCAACCCCATATACGGATATATATCTGATATGTTCCCTGATACGAAAAACGAAAGCGTTACATATTATGATGAGTTTTAATATCTGTATTTTTAAATTGATCAACATGCAAGCTTAATTATAATTCAGTTACTTTTTCTCGCTTTTTTATATGAATACCACTGGAACGATACGCCGTTGACTCTATTCGCTCCAACAGTAGTTAATATCCTGGCTGCAACCTTGAGTTGCGCCCCTGCCACTCCGTCTATATGGATCGCTGCATCGACCTTTAATTAAAAATTGTTTCACTGCTGGCTCTACAGTGTCCGCCGCCAAAGTCGGAATAACAGGGATTTTTTTATTTTTGATTTTTCAAACTAACAAAACACAACAGAATAGGATATTTACACAATTGCACTTGAAAACTACAGATCATAGACTTAAAACTAAAGTGATTTTTAGGATCTGCGCATCCGAGATCCCCTCGCTTAGAATGATGACAGTAAAGTCTTTCTTGATCGTACTGCATCTTGTGTCTGCTTGCCATTCTATTTGAATCCGGAGTGTTGCTTAGACGGTCATTTAACAGTTCTAGGAATGTTAGCAAATGGTAGCAAAGTTACTTTTAAGTCAAAATCAATCTGTAAACCTTAGAGGTTAAAGAAGTTCTGTGGTCGTAGCTCTAATTTAAATAACAAACGACTTCCGGGATTGGATCGTGTTATTATTCAGGTCGAAGAACTCAACGTTATGTCCGCTTCCGTAAGGTGCTTCATCAGGAGGAAAATCAAAAGTTCACGGTAATTTAACGTGTAAACCACGACAGAGGCGTTGAGTTACCGTGCTCTTCTATCCCTTGCCTCGCAAAACAGCTTTGCCTCTGGTCTGGTTTACACGTTGAGTTACCGTGCTCTTTTGCTGTTGCTCCTGAGGAAGCCCATACGAAAGAGAGCGAAAGGTTGAGTTCTTCGACCTCAATAATGACACTGTCCAATCCCGGAAGTCGTTTGTTATTTAATGACAATAACCGTGAAAGCCTCCGAAATCAGCTCGAATTGTCTGAGCCTCTAGTTTAAATTGCGTAATATCGAAATTATGTGAAAAGGGTCCCATTTTAAGGTGCATTTTATCATAGGTGAGACATACGTATAAATGCTTTATTGTGCTTGCAAGATGGTCTTTAATGCCTGCAATTCTTATCGGCCGATAAATTATTATTATTTCACTGGCGCTGCATGGTACATATTCATGAAACAGCTCATATCAGTACAATAGGTATATCAAGGACCTTATCTCGACGCAGCCTTGAGAAAGTTTCGTTATCAGCTAGTAGATCGCCGCCTACGCTCGTAGTTAATCTTTGAACTGTCGTTGTAGCAACCCATTTTGACTCCGCCAAAGCCTGGCCGGCATCCACTGCTTCAATTTCAATTCAACTTTTCGCCGTCATCAAGCTCGGCCGCCGGCCACAATTTTTGTTCATGGCACAGTGACCAGGACTTCCACTGATTTTCGCATCTTGCCATCGAATGAACTGTTGCACACGATGAATTAAAGCGCTTTGTATTGCATGTGTAATCGACAGCAAATTTTGGATACTTATTTTATGTATTAAGCTAAGTTTTCAAGAGTAAATTCTCGCCAATTTCGTTTGCAGTTGTGAAGTAGGTTTTGAGGCGCATTTCCGCGAGAAGTACAATGGCGCTTTAAGCGGTGCAAATTCTTCGCAAACGAATGGATTTTGCTCATCGCGCGACGTGACGTCATGTGCAGATAATATTCTTAGCGATTGTTTGTTGCTGTTCTGACCTTCCGCTGACTGGTTGAATTTATTTTTATGAATGTTATCTAAATATATTGCAATGGATCTGTGCTTTAGAATAGAGTAGTATATGGACGATTACATAAGAAAATAGTTAGAAGGGCTAGCAAAATGACATTATTTCAATTATAAGGTGTAAATTAAAAAAAGAAATCTTAATTAATATGTGACCAAAATTATAGTCTTTTTGAATTGGAAAATGTCATTGTACTTTATGATTATTCTCACAGACAGATGTAGGACTTGTAGTTAGAGAACATATATTTTAATTAAGGTTAACGCTGTACAACTGTACATTTGTGGAAGATTGGTCTGCGCGCGCAAGGTTGCAACCCTTGGCTTAAATCCAGTTGCTGAGCGCAGCCACGGTAACTTTCCCCCAGTATTTTGCATTACAAACGTTTAAAATTTACCTAGCGAATTTTATTTATGGGTTTTGACCCGGAAGGAAAATTATTCCTGGGTCTCGATTAATATCTGCTGAACCAGTGCTAGAAGTTCATGTAAAATCACTGTAATTCATAACAATAATAAGGAACCAGAAAATGTTAGAATGGAATTTATTTGGATGAGGATGTAGCAGAAATAAGACAATCAAAACTTGTAATAGTAACTATAAAATATATAATTAGGCTAGGTGCTAGGAGAATAATAGTACGAATAATAACAAGCCGTATATTATTTTTCTTAAAGAAAGGTACTAACGGTGTCTGAAATGTATACAAAATATGTCCAATTCAATAGAATTCAATAATTTCCAGTTATAGTGCAATTCGAAGAAGAAGTGTTATTTATTTCCATATACCAAGTAATGGAATGTCAGCGTCGTAGGATGGAAGGTATACGGAGGGCATTGATGTGTGCTGGTTGGAATTCATCAATTGGCAGTAGCAGAGATCTGCCTAATTACTGTGAGCTAGTGCGAGGTAGCTTTTTAAAAATATTAGACTAGCGTTGTGTGTCGAAGATTGGAATGAAATATATATGAAAGAAAAGAGTTATAGATAAAATAACCCATTTAATGTGTCGTCGATAATTATTTGAAATAATCTGATGTATAAGGTCCATAAGAACTATTGAATTATAGGGATGCATACACATACATAATCGATATAGAGTTTGAACGTCAGAATATAATTTTAAATTAAGAACAATTAAAAATGCGTGTCCCAACATGAGTTGCGCGTTTTCTTGTCATAAAATAAGCTATTCAGGAAATCCTCAAGGTAATTTATATTTGGATCAAGGCACGCACATTTCTTTGTGTCGAGAGAAATATTAACTTGGTAGCAATTTTATCCAGCACATCGCTGATAAGGCACCAGATGGAGCTCTGAAATGTTCACAAATTCTCCCCGTACTTTTCTAGGTACAATTATGTTGACTGTCGCAAGCGATCTTGCTTCTATTTCTTGACCCTGAATGGGTGGGGCCCCGTTAAATTTGCCGTCTGTCGTAAACGGTGTTTCGCTTCTAACAGGAATTTTAAGGTTACTACAAACTTTTGTTAAATTATTTCTTTCTGCAAAGCTATTTCTGTTCTTCTTTGCCTTTTAGTTATTTCTAAATAAATTTTCAAATAAAAAGGTTAGAAACTAAATTTTACGTTATCAAGTTTAAAGTATAAAATATATTATAAAAATGCATTTTCTGTTTTCGCTATTTACCACCAAGAAGAATAATTAAAGAGTAAGCGTTGACTGGTTCTTGTTTCGATTTTGATAGTCAATGTTCTCGATACCTCGCACTCATTTACTCTGTACAGAATTTTAAAAATAGCATTACTCGCCCAATGCGAATTTTTAATTAACGGCTGATGAAGTAAGAATATGTGTACATTTGATATGAGCACTTTAATATAGCCCAGGTATTGTTCTAGACAAAGTATCCAGGATAAGCTTACTATGTATGGGGATGTCGATTAAACTGGATTATATGTGCTACAGATTAAGTGATGTAATGATTCTTCTTACATTAGCACTACATGCCACAAAACCTGAAATTTTCAGATTTAGCTTACTGTCACTGTCATACTGTCACTGAATGGAACAATTTTTGGATTGTTATTGATATGATGTTTCACAATTATTTAAGTAAAAATGTCATAAATAAGATACTAGTTATAAGTACTAGCTGTGGAAGGACATTCATCCAAACGGATTGGGGAACTGGCTTTATATTATCAATTGAAATAAGAAAATTGCTATCTAGGGACACCATGTACCATGTACAGTCGTGTTCAAAAATGTGTTGTACGGCGACAGTTTATTGGTGGTTGTGTTATTACTCAACAAAGGCTCACACTGTATCATTAACTAGGTAGACCAATATATATACTTTAAAAATATTTGTATATACAACACTTTTTTGTAGTCAATTTATATTCACAAAGCACAAATGCTGTACATTACTTTAATGAACACTGTACACCTCTAAAAATTGCAGTGTTTTAGTAATATGGAACATTGTGTAACCTAAATTATGGTAAAAGTTTTTCCATAGTAAAAGCGTTGCTATATAATTTAGAAATCATTTGATATTGGCATCCCTTATTAGCTTTAAAAGTAAGGGTGCACTAACTAATAAAACCACATTGAAACAAATACAGATTTCTTTAGTTGCTAACAAACACGGCGTGGGAAGAGAAAAGCAGGACGTAATTTCAAGAAGTATTCCACACGAGAAGTCCACCCAATTTCCTGCAATTTCCACAATCCTTCTTTGAAGCCGCCAGTTAGCTTTGAAGTTCCACCATACAAATCCCGGAATTGACCGCGAACCACGATAAACCGGCGCCTTTCTAACAATGCGAGAAATGCGACGCGTAATCGCGGCATCTGAATCCTATAACACATGTAAGCCAAACAAGGCATAATATCCTAGGAAGACCAGGTGTAGCAGGTGTTTGCGGATGTTCCCCAAAGCTCCGGAACCCAGATATGCCGGCCCGGATGAGGTCCCTCGCGAATTCAAAAACTCCGAGGCCTCGGCTGTATGAAAACCAACAAGGAGACCTCACTTAAAATTGGATTTCTAGGATTCTCGGGATCCTTCTGCCCCGCTTCGGCAGGTGCTGACCAAAAGTTGAGTTGGCGCTTAACACTTCAAAGTGGATCGGGAGAACTTTGTTTCGACCATTGCTTTGTTGTACTTAATCCTTGCTGATTAGTTGCTTGTGCAATTAAGTGATGTGTAACAGTAAATATCCAGTCAGGTTGATTAATAAAAAAAACTCCGATTAACACTATGCGTCTCTCTACAACTACTAATATTTCTTATTATATGCGTGTTCTATTAATAACTGTATAATTCGCTCACTTGGTTTTTGTGTAGTGAAATCGATCCTAAAGGAGTGTTTGGAATGTGTAAATATTATTTTTCTATAGCAAATGTTAAAGTGTGCTTTAATCGACTCAAAACAAAAGGTCAAGTGTTACTTTAACAGCAAAGGTAGATAAAGTAGCACTTTAACATCAAGGGTAGATAAAGTAATTTAATTTTCTAACTTTTGTTTAAATTATTTAACCAACAAGTGTGTTAATGAAGACGATTAATAATCGAAACTGTTTAAAACACGAACGAGCGATAGCGAGTGAGTGCCTTTAATAGTTGAGATTATTAATCGCCCATTAACAAACGAGTTGATAACAAAAATTTTTCGTTGACCGCAAAATCTTTTTTTGTGGCGAAAAATTTGATTAATACAACTAACCTCCATGCAAAATATCATCAAAACGTCAAAATCACAAAAACAGTTAATTAATAAAAAAGAGTGTATTAATCAAAAACAGTGTATTAATAGATCTATTAATCCATCCTTTTTTTTAAAAACAGTTAATTAATGAAAAAGAGTGTATTAATCAAAAACAGTGTATTAAAGACGTCTATTAATCCATCCCTTTTTAGGAAAAATAATTCATTAATATTGAAATTAACAAGCGGTCAACGAATAAGTAATTTAATTTTCTAACTTTTATTTAAATTGAAAATCGTACGACACTCGTTAATGACCAATAGAAAAATTAGTTCACGAGCCGTATCCAAGACAACAACAAAATTTCTTGGAAATTTTTTGTAGGTAGACATTACTTCTTTTTAGGGTTTGTGTCGTTACGATTTTCTTACCGAATCTGCATTCGAGCATTAATTCATATCCGGAAATTATTTTCGTGCATTCAACAACGTCCTAATTTGCCCTCGCGTCCCGCTCGGGCAAATTAATAAGACGTTGTTGAAACACACTCAAAAAAATTTCCGGAAAGAATTAATGCTCTTATGAGATTATGTGTGAATATTACAGCTTCGTATTATGCTAGCAACCCAATCTAGCTACTGAGATTTTAAAATGTGATTGACTTTCCTTATTTTCTTTTGAAATTGTTCAAGTTCTTGCTATAGAAAAACATTTTGTATTATACACGACGATAAAGTTATTACTATCCACTCTTGAATCATTAACGTCTCGACTTCGTCTCGACGTTAAACGATTCACTCGTGGATAAAATTTAACTTTATCGTCTTGTTTAATAAATTACTATTTTGTTTTGTGAAGCTGACCATTCAAAATCCAATTTTGAGTTTATAGCGCTCACCAAAACCCACTGTGTCCAGTATGCTTTTTGTCTTTGATATAATGGTGTAATTAATTCTTTAAAACTTGCATTAGACAAATCTGATACTGATTGCACAAATGAGTTTACCATCCTTGACCATGACTACTGCTTTGAAGGGTATACTTTCTATTTTGGTTATTGTAGTATTGATATATAGGTGAAGCATTTAAATACAAATATCTATGTATACATGAGTTGCGTACAGCTGCATGGGGTCAAAATACAAAATATATAGGTAAAAAAGCTAAGCTTCTAAATATATTATTACGAAGTTCTAAATTCTATTCGTGACTAGCAGTTCTTCAAATAAATTTTATTTGAAATCGGTATTAAAGTACCTCGAAATCGTCATTAAAATACGAGAAATCGGCATTAAAGTAATACATTGTTTTACGACTTTGTTGTAGGCGGCGAGGCGACAGATAAACGTCAACCGACGTTAACATAACCTACAAAAGTTGCTTAAAATGTTGTAGCTTCGCGTCGTGCTTCAAAAATTAAAACCTCGCACTGTAAAATGCAACCTACCGCACTTGTAATGTTAATAACTATTCGTCCACTGCGACATAAATTGACGTACGAGACTCAACTGTTCGAATTGGTTTACAGATACAGACCGCTAATAACCCACTGTCCCTCGAACCCTTATTGCACCGCATTGCAAAGCTTTCACTGTGTTTTTGTAGTATGTTTTCAGATAGAACTTTATTAGGTCTAAACAGATCGATTAAATCTAAATCAAATATGCTTACCTAGGAAGCTAAGTGGCTACTTCTAATAGTTATTTAACAAACAAGCGTGCTAATGAGAGCAATTAATAATCGAGAAATTTTAACGGGTGAGCGTTAGCGAACACGTTAATTGTTGAGATTATTAATTGCTCATTAACACACGAGTTGGTTACTATATTTTGTCATTGATCGTATCTTATTAAAAAAAATCTACTTTTATCGCATGATGAATTTGACACTTAATGTTTTGACATGAATGGTATCTTTGATTACCTATACCAAAAACGTATATTAATAAAAAAATCATTCATTAACAAGGGTCATTAATAGACAATTTTCTATATATTAAGGAAACCCATAAATAACCATCAATGGAAATAGTCATTTACGATACAAGTGCATAAAGCTACTCTTTAGGCACGAGTGGGGTAGAGTTAAAACGCGAGTGAGCGAGCATTTTAAGCCCCGCCAGTGACTAAAGATGCTTTACGCATGTGTATCTTACAATATTTTATCTACGATAGAATCTAGAAAACACGGTAAATATAAAAAAAAATTAAATGTAAATTAGGATTCCCAGCAACCGGTCGTAATTTTGAGTGTTTAAAAAAATTTAAAACACGTTGCTACTGACAATGTGCCTAATGAAATCTTTTAAATACGTTACTACTGGCGACCTAAACTAATGAAAACATGTTATTAAACAGTCGTTTTACAAACTTAAAACTGCCAACTAAAAGGCGATTTTACACACTGTCGTTGATAATAGTTATTTATTAGACGAGTGTGGAATGTTACACATTAGTCACGCAAGAAATATTAGCCACGAGACCGTTAGGTCGAGTGGTTAATTTTCTTAAGTGACTAATGTGTAATTCCACACGAGTTTAATACAAAATTTTATCCAACATCCCCATATATTGTTCATGTAGGTAATTATTTTGAAAATTTATTTGACAAATAAACGGGACTGCGCGCACTATTGCGAGGTCTACCCTATTCAATTTACCACCATTTTTAGGCCTATTACGTTGGGCCATTTCGTTCTGTTATACACCCCGCCCCTGCCACACCCTGCCTTCCACCTGACCAAATAAGGGGGCCCTCGGGGCTCCGCCCCTTTCCAAGGGGGTCCTCGGGGGTCCGCCCATCTCCAAGAAGGCCCTCAAGGCTCCGCGCCTCTCCAAGATTGCACTCGGGGCTCCGCCCCTCTCCAAAAAGGTTTCGGGGCTCCGCCCCTTTCCAAGGAGGCCCTCGGGGCTCCGCCCCACTCCAAGGGTCCCTCGGGGCTCCACTCCTCTCCAATGGGACCCTCGGGGCTCCGCCCCTCTCCAAGAGGCCCTTGGGACTTCGCCCCTCTCGAAGGGAACCCTCGGGGTTCCGCCCCACTCCTCGGGGCTCTTTCCCTTTCCAAGGAGGCCCTCGGGGTTCCAAATATTAATTTGAATGATAAATAGTTTTAAATCTAATTTTGTTATTCATGGTATCTTTCTACATTCTCTCACTAGTAACTTTTTGAATATTCTCTCACTAATAAGTAATATATCACATTACTTATGCAAAATCAACATAATAATAGTGTTATTATATGGAGATGTTGGATAAAATGTATTAAATAGCTAACCACCCGATCACGTTAGCCCTTTGGCTCCCTACTCTCACAATTGTGAGGGTCTTATTTATTGTAGTTTTAAGGTTCAAAATATAGCAAGACATCGTTGAATCCTGGATCACATGATTGTGAGTATTACATAGAAGCAGGTTTGACCATTTGCTTATGCAACTTTAAGTTTTTTTTTTAATTTATTGATTACTGGTTAAGCACATAGCGGCTGTACACAGTATGGATAGTACTTAATTTACAGTTATAATAATATAAAACTTAAATGGTAAGATGATGAGTAGATAATAAAATGAAGTTGCTATTCTGAATCACTTGATAGTAGCAGCACGTCTTGGTGTAATCTTGGTTTAAGCCGGGTGGAGATTGACTTGGTTCCGATGTTGTAGTACTCGATTGCTGGGCATTTTTGCATATTTTTAAAATATATTTTTGCTGTCTCTGATAAAGTCTTCTATTTTTGGAATTTGTAATTCTCTGTGGATTGGTTCATTTCGTACAAACCACTCGGCATTTGTTGCTATGCGTAATACTTTATTTTGGAGTATTTGTACCTTTTTGATATGAGTGTTGGATGCGGAGCCCCAAACTACGCTGGCGTACATGACTACAGGTCTTACTATTCCAAGATATAATATCTTCGCACATTTAATTTTTAAACTGGATTTCCTGTTCAGTAAGGGGTATAATATAGCTAGGCGAGCATAGGCTTCATTCAGTTTTTTATTTATGTGAATTTCCCAAGTCGGCGATCCAGGTGCACCCCGAGATACTTCACTGCTTGATCTGCTGGGTTCCATTGTATACGATGTCCATTCAGCTATATCTCATTGGGATTTGGAGGTCTTCTCAAGGTGAATATTTTGGTAACGCACTTTGTGGGATTCAGAGTAATGTTCCAGTTTATAAACCAGCGGGATAGCAGGTCGATACAGTTTTGCAGATTATAAGTAGCTGTATGGATATTTTCAAGTTGTGTAATTACGGCGGTGTTCATCTGCGTACATTGCTAAGCTGCCGTCGTTTGGGGATGGTATATCATACATGAATAAATTAAATAAAACTGGTCCTAAAACCGAACCCTGTGGAATCCCTGACTGTATGCGTTTGCGGCCTGATTTAGTACTGTTGATTTTAACTGCAAATGTTCGCTGGGTAATAAATGAAGATATTAACTTAATTAAGAACGGGGGTATGTTTAAAGTCAGCATTTTCTTTAACAGTCCTTTGTGCCAGACTTTATCAAATGCCTGTGCGATGTCTAAAAAGGCTATGGTCGTATGTCGTATGCTTATAAGCCGGTAGCTACAGGGATTTGTTTTATCTTTTCCTGGTTTAAGAAATATTATAACTTCCGTGTGCTTCCAGGCTTTAGGAAAATATCCAATACTTAGACATATGTTAAAAATAGTTACTAAAAAGCTAAAACTTTGGGAGTGTAATGTTTAAGTAACACATTAGTAATTAGGTCGTACCCGGGTGCTTTTTTATTTAATAATGCATCTATATGTGTCTTGATTTCTAGCGGACTAGTGGTTTTCAATCCTGCATTATCTAGACTTACTAGTTCGGTTTTAACTTCTTCTTCTAAAGTGCTTGTGTTTTCTATATTTTGTGGTGTTGGTGTGATTGTGAATACGTTCTCCAAATGATTTGCCATTATCTCACATTTCTCCGCATCGCTATTGTGTATAGTATTATTATACTTGAGTGAGGCAATAATATTTGGTTTGTTTATAATTTGTTTTGTATCTTTCCATAACGTACTATCTCCGGGTTCTATTGTACTAATATAATTTTGGTATGACGCTATTCGGAAGTTATTAAGCTCCCATTTTACCTTATGTATTAGCTGGTTTAGTTTGGTTTTATATTCTCTCTGTTTTGTGCGTTGCCATAATCGCCGAGTGGCGTTTTTTAGATTTATTAAAGAAATTATGTGATTAGGTGGGCTGGCATAAGTATGAAGCGTCTTTCTGCTTGGATGACTAATACTAGCAGACTGAGTTGCACAAACCGTAGGGGTTGTTATATGCCGAACGGCATAGTCGACTGATTCCTTTGTATATGGCAGATTTTGGGGACTTATATTTAGATCAAGGTGTTCTTGGTATTTTTCCCAATTTATTTTACCATTAATTAGCTTACGTTGGTATGTTTTTGGTACTGGTTGATTGTTGAAAGTTAGTAATACAGGCTGATGGTCCGAGTTTAATTCAGTTAGAACTTGATGCGTGACTGGTGTGTTGAGATATTTTATTAATCCAATATCTAGAATATCTGGCTGGTGGTCGGTTCTGAACGGAAAATATGTGTAGTCTGTGGAAGCAATTATTTGTATACAATGATCAGATGTAATTTTGAGTAATTTGTGTCCGTTGGGGTTATTCCCTCGACATCCCCATCTTTGGTTTTTACTATTCAGGTCACCAAGCAGTATAGTCGGATTGTTGTTGCTAAACAATTGTACAATATCTTCTATTAGTATTGGTTTGTTTGGTGGCTGGTACCCTGCTACTATTGTCGTGGTTTGATTGTTTGGCATTTCAATTTCTATTGCAACTGTTTCTAGGTTACTTTGAGTTGGGATTAAGATTTGGTGGTGTGCGATGTTTCGTTTGATTATAATCGCTGCTCCTCCAGAAGCGACTTGTGCAATACGATCTTTCCTATAGATTTGATATCCTGTGATATTGAATTTTTCGTTTATGACTAGGTGCGTTTTGCTGATACATGCAATGTCAATATTATGCCGCTTCATAAAACTGTGAAACTCTGCCTTTTGATTTTTTACGCCATTTGCATTCCAGTTAAGGACGGTTAGCTGATTAAATAGTCGTTGATTATTTGACGCCATTGCTAAGGATATTCGAAATCAAGTTCGTGATAAAAGTTTTAAGTTTTTCTATGTATGGTTCCAATAACTGTTGAATTATTCTTGCTATATCTAAAGAAGCGGTTGGTTGAGATTGAGTTGTGTTCGTGCTAGTTGAGGGTAGTTTAGGCCATTGGGATGAGAATGTTTGATACGAAGGTCTATTATATGTTGATATTGGTTTTGATTGGTTGGAGAGTTTTTGTTTTTGTTCTAGGTAGTATCTACAGTCTTTAAAGTTAGCTGGATGCTCCTCTTCATAGTTTACACATCTAGGCTTTTGTTCAGTTTCTTTCGTACATTCTTTGTAATGATGATGCTCAGTGCACTTGACACATCTCGGATCCAATCGGCAATAATTTTTTGTGTGCCCATATCGTTGACACCTGGTGCACTGGGGCATGTCTTTGGATTTTCGACGGGGTTCAACAGTAACTGTACAATAGTGTATAGCTTTCAGTTTAAATATGT
The DNA here is from genome assembly GCA_940337035.1 of Agriotes lineatus. NCBI lineage: Eukaryota > Metazoa > Arthropoda > Insecta > Coleoptera > Elateridae > Agriotes > Agriotes lineatus. The sequence continues at coordinate 38,362 of CALNHX010006535.1, forward strand.
CGTTATCATTGGAATTCCGATGTAGTTCTACTGCGCATATCGGAATTGGGTACTTATATTTATTGTAGAGACGTGTGACTTTGGTAACGGAATACTTCGAAGTTAATTCTTCCATAATTTCATCTTCTGTTAAGGAGATTGGGATATTTTTAATAATTACTGAAGTTTTAGTCGCGTCTGGATTTTGATAAGTATACAATTTTATTTTATCGTCATAGTATTGTGTGAGCTTTCTATAATCTTCTGGGGAAGTAAGTTTAATTTTAATGTTATCGCCGTTATGAAATATTTGAAATTCTCCCGTGGTGATTTTTTTAACATCGATGATCACTTCTTGATATTTAATGGTGGTAGGTCCTTGCAGGTAGATAGGGGGTATTTTTGTGTTTATTGGTTGTATTACTTTGTTTATGTTCTGCGTGTTTTGTTGGTTACTCTCGGCTGATTGCGAAGGTGCATTGTTATTATTTATAGCGTGATATCTATTTGCCAATATGAGCTTGCCTGCATCGAATAGATAACGTTTATCAGGTTCTTCGGACGTAGGTGAGATTGCTCTACGCTTGTTATTCGTTTTGATTGTATATTTACCCTCATTGCTGTCGCTGTTATTGCCGGTTGAATTGCTTTGATCCATGTTGGCATCTTGGTCCATTGGGATTGTTGTTTTTTGGAGGGTCAGTTTGGGGGGTTGAAGTAAGTTCATTTCACACACAACTATAAGCTAGGTCGCTGGAAGCCAGCGCCTGCAGATGTAATTGCACTAATTGTGTCCAGTGTTTATAATTGTTAAACTAACTTCACTTACTTATTAATATAAAATTGTGAACTTGTTCAGCACTGTATTCGGATTAATGTAGACGTTAATCGGCTGCACACATCCGCACTCGCGCGCTGCTCTTTCCATTCTGCAACTTTAAGTACAAGGGCTCCTGAACAGTGGTTGTAGTTTGCGTAAGACAAACATTTTTGTTTTAGTGTATTGTCATGGGTTCCAGAAGTAAGTATATAGCAATAAACAATTTACTTATTATTATTATGCCACGAAAATTGTTGAAAAGGTATCAAATACCACTTTGCATACAAAAAGTTGAGATTTAATGTTGAGGGTAAGTGTCTACATGTGACTTTTGAACGCATGTCACAATTCTGAGCCTTCGGAGTGATCACGTCAGAAACACCTTTGTAAATGACAGGAACTGCAATGAATGAAGTTTTATTTCGAATTTTTATTATAGAAAAGAATAGTAACATAGATTTGCAAGAACTTAGAGCAAATCCTGATGTAATCTACTAGCTGTTGGATGAAATCGGTTCAGATTTTGAATGCGATAGTGACAATGACGATGTTTGGTAGCCAACTGAACCTAATATTTCATCAGATGAAGAGGAACTAGACGACGATAGCGGAAAGGTTAAAAGGTATGACGGATACAATCATTGGCACATTTGCGAAGACAAGAAAAATCCTCCGATTTGTCTCCTAGAGGGATGCAACTGTCGTTCCCGAACCCGCTGCAGCAAGTGGAACATATATTTATGTTTAAATAAGAATAATAACTGGTTTATTAAATTTCATTGGAAATAAATAACATTTGTTCACAAATAAAAAGGTATCCTACAACGGTTTATCTTTAGACGCTTCCCAACATGCACACTTGTGAGTATGTAAAACTTGTGTGCATGTGCATTTGACTCCTACATAACACAATTGTGACTATCCTTAAAATCGTAGGAAAAAGAAAGGGACAATTTTCAAAAAAATTGGAGGTGTTTCTGATAACCAATAAAACTAGAAAATACATTTAAAAAAATTATTTACTTCGGCTTCACTTCGGAAGTAAAAGGGTTAGCGCATTTTGGATGGTTTGTTTAACGTAGTTAAAATATATACTGTGGTATTGAGTTCATTTTTAATTAAGCACTTTTGCTTTGTCCCTCACATTGTATATCATTTTCATTTACTCGCACGGATGAATTTAGTTAATGCAAGTTTATTTACATATTGCCTCATTGATTATTGAATTAACTTTTATATGTTTTTGTGCTAGCTGCATTTCTAATAAATAGTTTATATGAAGTTATGTCTTCCATGCAGAGTAACTGATAATTTTTATGCAATAATTCAGGTGTCGGTCGGGTTGCTTGTTCCGGTTTCTTTTCATAGGGTTTTCTAAGAATCTATAAATTTTATCAACATACTATAAAGAACGTACATGTACAAGTCAACTGTATACGGAAATGTTATTTTAAATACACTCAGGCGCGCATGGTCAAGTTCCCGTTACAAGTAATAAATATCTATAAGTACATGTACAACGTGTCTGAAATACCGAGATGAGCGTGGGGCTCTCGAAAACAATAAGATATAGATATTCGAGTGAATTTAAAAAATCAACATTTCAGGTGTTATTACAATCGGCATTCAAATGCCACAATTTTTGTAAGATTTTTATTACGTGCTGAAATGCTCACTTTTATAATTTGTTTGTATCCTGTGTTCCAAAAAAAAACTCCTTGGAAAAAATATAGAAAATCTAGTCATATCTTAACTTAAGTCGGTAGGTGAATGTCAGATTTTATTTTGTTCTGTTAGTGTGACAGGTAAAAGTGTACACCGCATTAAGTTTAATTGTATCAAGCAAAAAAGAAAATAAGATGACATTTACACATCAACCACAAGTGTATTAATCATAAAAATCAATAAAGATCGTTTTTGTTAAGTGTTTCCTATATTTTTAGGAAAATAATTCAAGGTCAAGATGTAATTTAGTTCTCTCTGACTTGGTAGTTTATTTGCATCAATAGGTATATCTCAAGTTACGACAAACTTCACTTTGATCATGGCATGCTGCAAATGAGTTTTTTTTAAACACAGGATATAATTTAATTGCCAACGATAAATGCCTATTATAGCTTCAAGGTACTTTCATAACTTCGCTTTTTCAAGTCTGGTAATCGTTGTATGCAGCTATCTTTCCTGTTTTTAATTATACAGGGTATATCTAATTGGTCTTAGCAAAAATACCCTACGTATTCTGCGCGTAAAATTAGATACCTAAAAACGTTATATTTTTGCGGAAAAGCCATCCAAAGCCGAAAATTAACACTTGTTATAACAGCACAACAAATATTTACAGAAAGAACATTTTTCTGAGCAGCGATAATCAAATTAAAGAATGAATTGTTTTATAACATTTAATCATAGATTTTCAACAGAAAACGTGTAGCAACAATACCGCATACTGTAACGGACAATATTATTTTATCTACGATGCCAGTGCAGGTGAACATCAAATGCATTAATCTGTGCATTGCAGCTATAACGATGCCAATTTTACCAATTTTAAATTGCTTATTTTGAAAAATGCTCCGTAGGTTTTCTTTTAGTTTTGGGCGTAGAATATCGTAGTACACTATATGCATAAGGTTGATGAATTTATTTCTACTAATAACAGAGTTATAAGTGAAAAAGTAGTTTTAGTAAACTGTGAATAATTATTTAACTTTACATGTTTATATCGCTAATGTCAATAGAATTGTAATGACAGGACGAATACTAAGGTTGGTGAAAAACTAGCGGTCTTCCTGAGGGTGCCTTGAATTATTTCTTACAAATCGCTTTAGAATACTCAGATTCATTCTCTTAACATCGGTAAAATAAAATTGACTTCTTATGCAGAAATGTAATAACGCTGTCTAAGTAAATATATCATATGCTACGAAATATAGATAAAGTGCAATATAACATTTTCGTAATGTTCGAAGGTTAAATGTTAACGTTTTCTTTGTATTTTTTACAAAAATAAGTTTGAAATATTTTGACATATAAATAGATTATCTTTCTTGGTTACTGGTAAATTAACGAAGTATTTTTGGATAGCAGAACCGTAAATTGTACACATATTTCTACTTTAAATATAAAACTGTAGCCTTGGGTCCTAAATTTGACGGGCAACAACTTTGTATTTCATCTGAAAAATTTAAATTGATATTCAGATTTGATATTAATTGTGAATGCCTACAACGCTTTTCACAACCCTGTATATACGAATGATTTGCCCAGCAGCCGTGGCAAAAGTAAACATTTATGGTTTGCTTAGGATTGTTGTTATTCGTGTCTCCCAATTTACCTATATTCAAATGCTGGTACGAGTATTTTATATACAATTCAAAGTCTAATTTCAACAAGCCCTAAGGAGCTTACTAAGGTTCACAATAATAATGTCTTATATCCATAATCTTCCACGCACGATTTTACGAATAAGTATAGGGTAGTGCCGTTTGTAAAATGTATAGTGACTGTACAACAGCTCTTGGATACCACTTTGCCAATTCATTATTTTGTATGTCATTTGTATTAATAAATAACATATACGGTAACTTTAGCATTAAGAAAATGTGTTAATGTGGACAGTGTGATAACATTCTATATAAAAAGGACATGTTTAAGAGCACTTCCTATTATTGGCAAAAATTTAGTGCGACTTAGGACGAATTAACACTAACACACCAACAGCAATGTTTTTAATTAAAATTTCTATCGTTTATATATTCTCCACCTTCATGAATTATAAGAACAGTTTTATTTCTATATTTGTTTATAGTATAGCGAGGGGAAGTTTCAAGCAAAGCTTTGAATTTTTGAAAGCTGAGATTGTTTGCGAGGGATGTCTAAGTTTCTTAATACCTTCTGATTGCTTTTTACAAGCTTAAATGTGATTTTACGTTTGTTGTAATACAACATTTACTAGTCATCATGTCTTAAATTAATAGGCGCAGCGTGTAGTGCAGGGCATTTTGTGAGGTATTTTGTTGCAGCATGTGATTATCTCTTCGGTGAGCTGTGCTTTTTCTACCACATCTCGGATGTCAGTGAATGATACCGATTGTCCATCTCTCCTGTGCGTCTGATATATATGTCTAGCCCAGCTCCATTTTCGCCTAGTAATTGATTCTATGATGTTCTCGTAGTATTTTATTATTTAGAGTTGTGCTAATCATTTTCCGTTTTATAAATATCTGCAATACTTCTAGCCTGCTTAAATTTTTTGACGAAAGGTGTTTTTTCTGCTTCAAAAATGGAACAGGGCACATATATGAGTCGGAAATGCTATCGTTAAGTTGACTGAGATTTTTTTTTATTATAAAGAATGTTTTTCAGTTTCCCAGACGCTGCCCAAACTAAGCTTATTTTTCTTTCGAGTTGCTTCCATAGGTTTTCCTTTCCTAATTCAGTGTCAAAGATATATGTATGCGCTTACTTTTTCGATCTCTGTGCTGTCGAATATACATGATATCGTAATGGTTCTTTGCTTCAACATATGATATTATAGAAATAATATTGTAGAATAAATATTGGGATTGATACATTATTTAGAATAAATGAATAACTAATGATAAGGGTTGATTAACGTAGCATTATTTTAATTTAATTGATAAATAAAACCACGAATATAATCATATTCAATATGCAACTAAATTTAAAGCTATTTCCTTTGTAAACGTTCATAGGCGTGTACAGACAGATATATATCCTGTAAATGAAGAATTTGGTTGAAAAAAGAACAGAAATAAGTAGATCAACAAAGGATGTCAATAATGTATGAACTAGTATTTAGATGTTGAAAAGGTAATTTTTGATAATTATAATAATACACAATTTAATTAATAAATCACATTTAAACGATGAAATTTTGTAACCACGCTAGGCGCTAAAAGAATGAGAATTAGAAAAACAAACTATGATCTATTTTCTTTTAATGAAAATAAATACGAACTTGGAAATGTAACTAAATTGATCTGTATTCAATAACACTTGATTCAATAATTTATAATTGAAGGACAATTTAAAGTTAATGTAATCTGATTAGATAAATTATCACCTAATTCATATTCTTTTATTTGCTACACAAACTATATTAATATAAATTACTTAGATTGTTGATTAGCTTTGATAACTGGGGCGAGAGTAACTTGACATATAAGCATTTTTTGCAATGCAATAGTCCGGTCAGAGAACATATCGCAACCCAAACTTGCGACGAGGAGACGTTTTTCAAGTAATATACGAGAGAGCCGATTCGGACTTCAACCTGTTGACACGTACGACAAATATAAAATGTTAATTTAATTAAAATTAGTATTGTTTGCAATGGGTTTAATTGAAAACTACTCGTCGATTTACCAACTATAAGAAACTGACCTTTTTGCCTACAATATATATATATATATAATCCTATCCCTTTCTACCCGTAGGTGTAAGGGTATTATGTTCAGTTTATTGTTCATGCACAAATTTTGCCCACTGCTTCTTATTCCTTGCCATTGCCTTTGCATTCTCCCATGTTTTTCCCTTCTTCGCTAGAATTGTGCTGATAGTCTTGTCCCATGTTAGTGGTGGTCGACCTCTTCCTCTTTTTGTTTGTGTTCGGGCTTGCCAGATACATTTTACCATTCTGTCCTCTTGCATTCTTATCAAATGTCCAAACCATCTTAGCTGATGCTGTTCTACAATTTCCAGTACGGATTGCACTTCCAATTCCTCTCTTACTTGGTCATTCCTTAGTCTATCTCTTCTGGTTATTCCTTTCACCTTCCTCAAATATCTCATTTCCATCGCTTGTAATTTGCTTTTTATTGCATTAGTCAATACCCAACTCTCACAGCCATAAATCAATATTGGTCTAAATATGGTTCTAAACACAGTCATTTTTGTTTTCTTGCTTATATTTTTCTGATTCGAGAAAGTTCTATTGAGCGAATGATATAGTTTAGCTGTTGATTCTATTCTTGCTTTCACTTCTGTTTCACAGCTTCCCTGAGGATCCATTTGAACTCCTAGATATTTATATGTGTTAACTTGTTCCAGTTGTACCCCTTCGATCTCTATTTTAATGTTTTTTTGCTCCTTCCCTAACGTCATCACTTTTGTTTTGTCTTTATTTATTTTCATTTTCATATTCTTAAGCACCTTGTTCCACTCATTTAAGTTGTTCTGCAGTTCTTTTTCGTTATTGGCAAAAACGACTATATCGTCTGCAAAAGTACATTCGCCAAGTACTGTCTGTTTCATTTTATGAAATCCAATATGTAGGGCTTTTGCTTTCTTCTTTACTTCTTTTGTAGCGTCATCCATAAGTATTGTAAAAAGCGTAGGGCTCAATACTCCTCCTTGACGTAGGCCTTCATTAATTTCAAATGTCTGCGTCTCCATGTTTCCAGTCCTTACATAGTTTATGTTATGTTTGTACATACCTTCTACTGCTTTCCTGAGTCTTTGTTTTACTCCTCTTCTTTTCAAACTGTTCCATATTAATTTTCTCGGAGCTCTGTCGAAGGCTTTTTCTAGGTCGACGTATGCTATATACCCTTGTCTGCTTTGCCTTAGTAATTTCTCTGCAATTTGTTTTACTGTGAATACATTGTCTTGGATACTTCTTCCTTTCCTAAATCCTGACTGGGTCTCTTCTAATTGGGGTTCTATATGTGTTAATAGTCGATTATTTAGTATTCTTTCATACACTTTTCCAACAATACTAAGTAATGTAATCCCTCTATAGTTATCACACTTCATCGCATCACCTTTTTTGTGTATTGGCATTATTATGCCTATTTCCCAATCCTTAGGAATTTTCCCCTCATGCCACGCCTTCTGGAATATTCTTTCTAATAACCTGGTTGCTTTTGGCCCCAGACTTTTCAACATTTCAGCGGTTATCTTATCATGGCCTGCCGATTTTCCACTTTTTAGCTTTCTTATCGCCTCTTCGATTTCTTCAGTTTTTATATTATCTTCTTGCATGTGGTCGTCTTTTCCATCTGGGTATTCTTCTATCACCTCCATTTCCGTTTCTTCATAGTTCAACAGTTCTTGAAAATATTCACTCCATCTGTGCATTATCTGATTTCCTTCTTTTAAAAGCTTCCCGTCTTTATCCTTTACAAAATGTATTTTTTCCTGTTTTCCTTTTCTTAAGTTTTTTAATGTTTTATAGAATAATTTCTGATTGGATTTCGCATCTTCTTCTAGCTTTGTACCGAACTGATCCCATGTCTTTTTCTTTTCCTCTATCACCAGTAGTTTCACTTTGCATCTCTGCGCTTTGTATTTGTTGTAGCTTTCTACCTTCTTGTTATTTAGATATTCTTTCCACAATTTCTTCTTTATCTTAAGTTCTTCTTTTATATCATTCGTCCACCATGCTGTTTGTTTTTTACTATTTACTTTTTTATACATTCCACATGTTTCAGCTGTTGTTCGTATTAATATGTCCTTAAATGCTTCCCATAATGCTTCTATATCCCTTTCGTACGTATCATTTCCTAGCTCGTTAACTTTGGCTTCTACGTCTTCTCTAAATCTTTTAGCCTACAATAACAAAAATATAATTTAATGAGTATAATTTATTGACATGATAGGAAATAGGCAGGCATGAAATTAAAACCTTGGTGCCCGTCGTCATTAGCACAGATGGACACACTCAGTTCAACTATCATCTACCTGTCACCCATCCCAGCACCGCGTATCAACCCAGAATTTTGGAAAAACCATTATAAATATTATACGGCTAATTCAAGAGGAATTTGCAAGGAAAGCACGATCAAGGGAAGGAGACATAAGCAATTCGCAGACACCAAGGTTCGGAAAAACGTCAATACCAAATGCATCCAGCCACCTAGTATACTCGTGTTTGGAGTCAAAATAAAGTAGAAAATAAGCGCCATCAGATAAGAGCAGTCCCCTCAACAAGACTGCTCAACTCGCGCAGCGCGCCTACAAAATTAAACTTCGAGTCGCTCCAGACCCCACTTAAAAAGAAGGTAAGACTCAACGTAGATTGAATGCGACAAGCAGTAAAATTTATAAACCGCTCGGGCGAAATAATAAATTCACAGACGATGTCAAATGGGCTCCTTACTACTAAATAACTAGCGTGGCGCGCAAGTAACACACCTTGTGTGTGGTATCAAACTGCGCACATTAATACTGGAAATTTGATAAACCAATTGTCCGCTGCGGCCGACAAGCCTTGAAAAGCCACAGTTTTTAGTGCAAGACGTCCAAGGGAAACCTCCACCGAAACCCCTCGTGTGGGATATCAAAATACACGTATTTTTACCAATAAACCAACACTAATACAATCAGGTCGCTAATTGGAGGCGCCAATTAAGTAGCGTCGTGGTGTCTCCACCCACTAAGAAATCCACGAGTCTCTCCCATCCTCTACCAATAAGATTAGCTGGAGCAGCACACAAAGCAGCGAGCCCCTTTATAAGAAATGGGATTCCTGCGAAAAAGGAAGATTGAGAATCGAGCCAGCGATCCCACCGTGTGTCAGCAGTTGCAAATCGAAGTCCAAGAGCACGTGTTGAGTCCAGGCTTTCGGGCCGCTGGTTCCACGTGCTCCGCAGTGAAGGAGATTTATCAGCTTGCTTATAATAAAAAAGAAGGGTTCAGCAACGATATTAAAAAGGAATAATTTAACAAAACGTGGACAACCCGTCTTGTGAGGATGAACCCCTCTTAGCCGTTTTTCCCCAAGGCCTCCGGGATTGCTACGCCGGTCTCCAGAAACGCTACGCCTGCATCAGGAAGGACATCGACGACATAGAGGAACAAATCCCCCCAGAAAGCCCGCATTGAGCAGGCAAACCGGTTCGAAGCTCTGGAGGGCCTACCTGAAGAAGAGTCCTCCGCCTTCTCAACCGAGAAGATCAGTTTCTCAAAAGCCATGTAGACTGCATAAGGCATCAGCGTGCCCCCGTGTCTGCCAATGACTACATGACGCCCTTCCTCACAACTAAAAACTGACAGAGGATAAGCCGCTGAAGGTGGTCATTAGGGGCATCCCAGAGCCACTCGACGTCGCGAACGTCAAAAAAGAACTCAGACCGGAAGGATTCGAGATCATTTCCGTCACCCGGATGCACATCGGCAGGGACAGGAAACCAATTCCGGTCGTTCTGGTGCACCTTGTAAAGTCGGCAACTGCAAGACAATTTTCGACACCAAGAAGGTGCTACATCTGCGGATCTCCGTTGAATCTCCACAACGTAGAACAGCCCTCGGGCAGCACCATCGCTGCCAGAGGTCCGGGCATGCTCAACACTGCTGCCAAGCCGCCACCAGGTCTGCGAAATGCGGAGGAAAACTTCAAAACAGCTTCTGCACCAAGTCCAAGGACATGCCGGCCACGTGTTCTAATTGTCAAAGCGCACACACGGCCAACTACAAGGGCTGCAGCACCTTCCGAAAACCGCCAAAATTTGCAATGCCAGAGCGCAGCTACGCCACTGCCCTAAAAAGCACACGTGCTGCCGCAACCCGCGCCGACCCACCTGCTGTTAGACTCCTACGGCACCCACGATATCAGATTCTGTCCAGAACCTGCCCGACACCGCCACCACCAGCGAGACCAAATTCACGAACCCAGACTTTGCAGGTGGAGCAAAAGGAGATGAAATTCGTGGAAGCCGCCCGCAAGCGAACCCTAGGCCTCCTTTCCAAAATCGACCTCACGCAACTTACCACACTAGCAAAGAGGATCCTCCTCGCCATTAGCGGTACCAGCTCGAGAACCGAGATCATCTCCAGCCTCCTGAACTGCCCTCAGGAAATCGCCAGCCTGTTCAGACCATAAAACCGCAAGGTTCCCTCGCCCCAGCCAACACCAGGGGCCAGCTGCCTAAGCAGCACACGAAAATCCAACATGAAGCGTCGGAATCAGATGAAGGAGGTGAGAGGCAATGTCTCGGTACTCCGCTGTCCATGTAGTTCATCATTCAAAAAAGGAATCACAGATCCATGGTTGAACCAGCTAGTTCGCTGATCATCCGGCTCCACTTCTCACTCTCCAACTCGAACCTTCCGTGTTCGGTTGGGACTTAGAAGCCCGGTTGCTCGACGACTCGATCCTTCCCTTGTTCGGTCGTGACACAGAAGCGCCCTCGTCAGCCGTCACCAGCCGCAGCATCCCAAGCCCGCACTTATACGTGAGCCCCCAGCTTATTTCCGTGGGAAGACAGAGTTCCAGGCCCACACTGATACGTGCAGCCCCAACTTACTTTAGCTAAAAGACAGACCCGCATTTTCTGCGTGCGGCCGGAGCCTTTCGAGCTACTACAGCGATTTCCACACCCGGAGCTCTCCACCCAGTGTTATCTGATTTGAGCAGCATCTACAAGCCAAACTCAACACGCGGATCAAACCACCCACGTTCATCCGACTTCGCCGTCGTCTAGCAAATCACCAGGTTCAGGGCCTGCTTTAGGGTCTGCTTTTTGATTTCAGGCATCAGGAGTTGTAAGAGCGCTTGTTTGGGTCATTACCACCAAGAACCTCCAAATCACCCCTGAATCAGGAGGTACACTCGTCGTCCTAGCCGTCAGCGCGAGGAAGCAACCCACGCCTCCCCAGCGAGGAGCACGGCATTAGCCGCCCCGCCCTACTTATATATTGTATATATGTTTGTTTTGTTTTTTGTTAATTTCATGTACTATTGCGGAAAAAATAATTCGCTCGGCAAATTTTCCCAGTGCAAACGATGCTTGTCGCAGTGGCTTTATGAAAGTGACAATGTCAAAATGTCGTATCACGTATTGTCAGAAGCTGGAAAAGCAATCAGTATTGCAAAACTGGAGGAGGGATGGTCCCTGCAGAGGGTGGCAGAGCATTTGGGTTTTAAGGAGTCCACAATTATGAGCTTGAAACGTAAGTGGAACGCAACGCATTCCTTGGCACGTGTTGCTGGTGTAGGTCTGAAAAAAAGTCCACTCAGGAGGAGGACGATGTTCTGCAAAACTACGTTAGGAACCATCCCTTTACCACAGCAGTTGAAACTAGGGAAAGAACTGACTTTCCCGCCGGTATTAGAACGGCAAGAAGTCGTATAAGGGAAGCTGGTTTGAGAAACTCTGTAGCGGTACAGAAACCCCTCTTGTCTGAAGAAAATATGGTTAGAAGAATGGACTTCGCCCGTGAATATATCAATCGAGACAACGATTTCTGGAACAAAGTGATATTCAGTGACGAGAAAGTGTTTCAATCCGGAAACAACGCCATACTAAGAGTTTACCGCCCCAGAAAACAACGGTTCGAACAATACTATTTGCACAAACATCAGCAAAGTGGTAGGTTTTCGGTCCATGTCTGGGCTTGGTTCTCCAGCTCTTCGTATTATAGACAGCCGTCTAACTGGCGAAAAGTTTATCGAAGTTTTGAGAGATGTTATGCTTGCATCCGCAAGAGAAAGATTTACTGACGCTGATTTTATCTTTCAACAGGTTGGACCAAATGGTTTTTCTATCTCAATAATACATCTAATGTATTTTTTTTAATAGGACAATTCCCCTGTGCACACGGCAAGGGTTGCTACGGCATGGATGGAGGAGAACGAAATAACTGTTCTTCGGTGGCCCTCTCTAAGCTCGGATATGAACCCAATCGAGAACATTTGGGGTTATATGGTAAAAAAGATTTATAGGGACGATTTTCGACATCGACCTCGCGAGGAGCTTATTCGGGCAATCCGAAACGAGTGGGCCACCCTTACGCGGGTATACACCCAAAGTTTGGTAGGAAGCATGGACCGCAGACCTGCCACTCTTCAAGAACAAAATGGAGGTACTACTAAATATTAAATGCCAAGTTCACAGGTTTGAATTAACGAAAACCTTGTTTACATTTTCTATAAAAATGCTTTCTATCATCTACACGTTGTTTTATATGATTTATATTCGCACTTGTTCCTTATTAAAAGCATTAAACAGCATCTACGCGCGCCCCTGAACTTTGTCACATTAATCAATTCTGACATTGAAGAGAGGTTCAATACAATGAAAAAAATTAAATTCAGCCAACTTTCTATAGAAGCCGTGCGAATTATTTTTTCCGCAATGGTACATACACGCTAATAGTGGAAGCCTTATATAAGGTTACGTCGTCGCCGTCTGCTTAGCTACGCCTGCTCTTTGTCCACACTCTTTGCCACTGAGCTTACCAGAGTAGTGTTGGACAGCTGGTACAGGTGTAGCGCTGCCCAAGTAATAAAAGTTCATATAATGTGAAGTGTAGGGTGAATGGGATGATTGCTTTCGACAGGTTGGAGTTTGGATGTTGTAGGTAGCAGAGATCGGCAGAATTGCTCCGAGTTAATATTAAAAAGTCGTTGGGCGTAGAAAGTTGGAACAAAACATATCGAAAAGAAAAAATTTATTATATAAAGTAAACCATTCTATACTTGATTAATAATTTCCACAAATAAGTAAGACATAAAAATTTTACAGAGATGTTAATGTAAAACATTTGATGAATTGTCAATATACACTTTAGTTCAAAGAAATTTATATAACGTATTTCAAAAATCGTAAAAATATGTAATGAAATTTAACCATAGTTAAAAATGCATGTCCCAACTTAAGTAAGGAGCTTCATGTTCATAATTTATTTATTAACTGAGCTGGTTTTGAGATTTACCTAACCGTACGTATTTAATACACGAGGTAAATGAGTACATAGTACCTATCCATAAATATATTAGGTTAAGTCAATATGACATGTAAAGAAATCACGTTTTAAGCAAGCTTAGGTGAAAGAACTATTAGTAACAGACTACCGTAATATAAACACTATATATTTCAAGTATCTACTAGGCATACCATTTCAATTTCTATCTTTATAAATTATTATGAACTCTTAGTTTCTTTATAGTTAACAATTTAAAAAGTTATGTAGAAAATAACTATACAAAACCATGTAGTTTTAATTACATATAAACGAATATTTCTATAGTATTTTCAAAAAACTAGAACGACTTGCTTCGTGATTGAATTCTTACACAAGCACAGCTTAGTCTACAACAAGTCTAAATACACGATAAAAGACTACATTTGCTATGAGGTAACTAAAACAAAATTATCTGAACGGACTTTAATGTACACGTTCAAGTTGAACACTTGTTACGGGTCCAAATAGACACAATTACGTTCGAAACAGCATTTGACGATCTGTGTAACCTTAACTATTGGTTTAGCAGCAACCTTACCAACACAATAACCGTTAATTCTTAAATAGTGGAAAGTAATAAACCTATGTATTGTTATTATTAACTATCTGATTATTTCTATAATTTTGTCGAATCCCATACCTCGACGAATTTCATTCCTATACTATTAAAACTTATTGCGTTATGAGGGTATCCCTTAACGTTTCAAAAAGTAATACAGATAAGGATATGTATAAGAAGTTTTATTCGTCAATAATTCACTGGGCACTTACTCGATTGCTTCTGCAGCTACAAAGGTAAATTTGCAGGAACGAACTTAAAATTTCCTTCGTTTGCTTTGGATAATCCTATTCCAGTTTGCAGGCAAAAGTGTATACATGGTAATTAGAAATTCGGAAAACTTGGAGACACAATTTTTTAAAACTGAAAAATTTGTACTACATAAACAATTCAGAGTAACTCTTGACCATATATATATATAATTGTAAGAATAGAATTAGTCTAACAACAATAGTTAAAATGTTTCCTTTTTTAATTTATATAAATATACGACATAATGGCTAATCTTATAAGTTTTCTAAAAGCTACAATAGTTATTAGCAAACTACTAAGCAACTAAAATGTTTATAAAAATGGGTTTGTAGGTAATGTACCATAACTAATTAAACATTACCTGTGGCATAGTTTAGTTTCAACATTAATTAATTAATTAAGTAATTAAACCGTCTACTAAGTTTCTACCAGTTTTCTTGTAATATAGACAGCAATATGAAACCTACAACGTCTTACTAATTTGTAAATGATATACGATCTAGAATTTTAATTCATTTCGTTCATTAAACAGAGCTAATACTTAAATGGTATTCCTGAATTGGTTGCCACCGAAGTCGTTTAGTAAGAAACACGCTGTAAAATTCTTTTCCGTCTGACCCCAAACTGGCTTTCTTTGCAACGCAGTTTACTGGGAAATAAATCAAATTCGTTTAACAAAAAACTTCCGGAAAATATTAATAAGTTTCAACTTGAAGGAGCCCTTTTTAAAAATCCCGTCGTGTAAGCTGCGAGCTGTGGAAGCGCGTTTTCCTTTCCTTTCAATTTAATATCTACAAAATATGTCACTCACTCCGAGAGATATTTCTTATTATAACACAAAAACGAGTGCATTTCCCGTAGAGAGCTTATAGCTCCTCCATACAATGGGGCCTATGGAGACGCATCGGATGGCTGTAACTCCATTTGTATCAATTCAACAGCTAGCTTTTTCACTCAAGTCCTTGCATCGCCAATTTGGTCTTAGCATAAGCCGCCAAAGAATATACGGGTAGTTGAAAGATACGTTCACTCTGAAAAGGTATCACTTCGAAAGGTTAAAGCAATTTTGAAGTTTATTATTACAAGCCAAGTTCTGAAGTAGAATGAACAGTTAAGTAATGTTTCAGCTCCGAACAACTAAAACTTTATTTAGTTTTCCGTAGGTCTGATATTGTTACAGCACTTGTTAATAGCTGAAAGTAACTTGACGCATTTGGTTTGAATTTCCCGCGTCATGATTTTAGCTTCGACCGTGGGTCGTCATAGTGGGCCGCAGGTACGTTTACGGTAAGCCTACGTCCGTACTTCCTTCTTTCGCTTTTCAACTGTGCAGAAACTGCACTGAAGGGTTACTTGTCATGGCATAGTTCCTTTATTTCGATTCACACTTTTGCTGCACTCACTGAAAGGGCTCTATAAGATGACATTCAAGTGTCTAGGAGTTGAAACTACAAGTACTAGAGACCAACTTGGAGAAACGCAAGCTCAGTACACAAGACCACTAAAAGTGGAGGGTTGTTTGAAGGATATGGTATGGAGAAACAAATATATGAGCACAGATGGGAAAGTAGAAATATACAACGCCTTAGTGAGACCAATATTAACTTACGCCACAGAGACCAGTGCGGAAACAAAAAAAGCAAAACAAAAAATATGAGCGTCAGAGATGAAAGTGCTAAAATCAATAATAAACGTAACACTTAGAAACAGGCAGACAAACAATTCCATCCGAGAAAGATGTAACATAGAAGAGGTGGTAAAATGGTCGAAAATAAGAAAAAGAAAATGGAAAGAACACGTCGAACGAATGGATGAAGATAGCTTGACTCGAATATGTATGGATGAACGATCGGGAGAGTAAATACCACCTGGGCGACCACTAACGAGATGTGCTCAGAGCTGGTTGCCTTCATCCGCAGCATGAGGCAGAAGACAAACAGAGAACTATTCCTAGTCAATGGTAGAAGAAGAAGAAGGGGAACTAAAAGGTGGATTCGTGTTGGAAGTGACATTAGACAATAATATTTCCTCGTCAAGATGAAAGATTAGGCAGCTGCGTATTGATTTTATTCAGCCCAAGTTAACGTAAGTCACATGTGACCTTCTCGTTTGCATTTCTGTTCGATCCGCATCGTTCTAATTTGTGTGGTATCTACACCTGCTTCCCTTAGCTGTACTGCTATTCAATTAACTGACTTCAATATTCGTTTTCAAGTGCTTCTGGAATTCTAACCTACAAGCCTTCCTCAAGCTGTCGTGTTCGTGGATGCAAATATGAGACCTCGGTAGGCTCTCCGCCCCTTGACTGAGGATGCCGCTCGTTATTCCTACAACAATATACTGCGGACGTTTATTGGAAGCCGATGCCCAAAGAAAAAGGCTTGTTGGAGTAATAGCTGAACGTGCAGCTAGCCATAATTTTATAATGTGTAGAGCTAATTTTTTATCGAGACGATAGGCCAAGTGCCAACGTTTTTGACTGAGATCCCTAAAATCCTCTCAAACTTCACTCTTGCCGGTGTAAATTTGTAATTTTGTTTTGCTATCATACGTTGCTTTCTTACCATTAAGTCAATTGGCCAATGCCTTTGATTGGCACCCTTCAGGTATCATCAAAATTTTACTTGCTTGGATGATGATATTGACTATTGAATTTTCAAGAGCCTAGTTTGTCCGTTTTATCTAGTTGCATTAGTAACCATACATTTACGTCGTTGACCGATTCATGCTCTGGCATCTGTGATATATAAATTAGATATAATACTAGCAGTCCAGTGAGACAAATGTCTCATTTAATAAAACAAAAAAGACCGTCCCGGGCGGACCAGCGTCCCGGACGGACGGAAATCACATGATTTCTCGAAAACCGGAAGTGTCACGTGACTGAAATTCGGTTCCTGACCTGACATGACGATTCCAAACATATAACTTTAATAACTTTTTTCTCTATCTCTTATGGTTTGGCTGCTGAAACAGCGTCCCAGACAAAACAGCGTCTCAGACAGACGGAAATCACGTGATTTCTCGAAAACCGGAAGTGTCACGTGACTGAAATTCGGTTCCTGACCTGACATGACCATTCCAAACATATACCTTTCATAACTTTTTTCCCTATCTCTTACGGTTTGGCTGCTGAAACAGCGTCCCAGACAAAACAGCGTCCCAGACAGACACGTCTATTAGATAAAGGATTTTTATTGTAGGTTTTAAACTTGCTAAAGCTATTTGTATTGGATTAGGATATTGTTAGCTGTTACACTACCCCCTTTCATTACTATAGTTGGTTGTGTTATTCCAGATTTGGACCTTACGTTACATTGTTTCAGATTATCTAGCAACTAACTGCCTTTTTTCGAGTTTATGAGTCTTCGTTTCTATCAGGGTAAATTTGTTGTGTTAATTGCTCTTGACGCCCTTTGCAATTTTAATTGATTTCTTAGTTTGTAGAGGAATCTAACTGTTTCCAATGTAGCTAGTCGGCCCTTGAATGTGTCCATTGTATTAAGATAGTAATGTAAAATAAAATATAGCGATTCAAAAACAACAATTTATATTGCGATAACATAAAAATTCGAATTCTGTGAATGTGAGTAATATGATACTTTTCTTAAATCTAACCACAAGCTGATACTTCACCATCGATAGTTGCAATATTGAACATAATTAAAAACAACGAACACGTACAAAGGATATACTACGGTAATCAATACAAAAAAATGATGTGTATTTGTTGATCTTCGTATTGAAAATACCGAGCAGATACCTTATCCATCCATTGAAAAAATTTTCTATTTGGGAATACAATACAGTATCACATTCCAATTTAATTTCCTGTGCATAATTTTTTAGTTTGGATGCATATTGTTTCCTTATAAGGACCTTGTATCAACGTTGGAGTAAAACTATCTTGCAATAGGTGACGGTATGTAGAATCGAGGGATTATACAAGAGGAAGTTGTGTGAAAAACAAGGATTGTTTATGGTATTGTTTACAAGTAAGTCACTTTAAACAAAAACGCTTTATTAATTTCTGAGTTATGCTTGATCAATGACGATGTGTAATATTAATAATGTGAATAAGTAGCATTTCTAAAATATTTTATCGACTATGTTATTTCTTTTATCTTGTGAAATTATGTATTCTATTGTCCAAAATTTATTTATTAGGTATAAAGACATTTGGGTTGGAGTTTCAGATTCTGAACTGTGAACATGTAGGGCGTGCTTTATTCTATACACGATCTTCCCAATTGGAAATACGCTTTTAAAACTTTATTTGATTTTTTGACATTAATTATAGTGGCACACGTAGGCAAATAATTTTTAAAAAGTAAAGTAAATACATCCAAGATGACTTATAATATTATGTATAAAAAAACTTTCTTTTAAATTATACCTATTTAAAAATGTGCTGAAGTATGTGAGTGCAATATGTAGCTTCCTTACCATGTCAAAATTTTAGTACTCACTAAAATACCCTGTAGGCTCCACGCTTAGAGGTTTTCTAAAATGAAATTACAAGAACTACCGAAAGATGGGAATAATTTTACTCCACTAGACGGTCAAGAAATGAATGGGCTATAAATGGTCCTTAAGCCTTATAACTTTTATTATTATTATGGGTTTATCGGACTGTTAATCTGGTAATGATTTTTACGGTTTCTTACACCTAACGGGTCGCAGTTAACCAAAGCTAGGTGAGTATGT
>CALNHX010006535.1:57409-87620 GCA_940337035.1 Agriotes lineatus
AAAACGGTTTAGTTGATATGCATCTTTATTTTTATTAAATGTTTTTACAGCTGTGATATTTGGGAGTTAAAAATTTTTTAGGATGCAAATCGAAACAAAAAATCTGTTGAGATTACATTCCTAAAAATTTTAGAAGATTTTTCAGCTAATTTTTGATTTTAAAAAGTTCATTAATTAGTAATGGTTTTTTAAAATAAAAACCATCAGTTGTGTCAAAATTACAATTTAGTGATTGAAAATAAAAGGTCAATTTAATGTTACGTACGTTTCGCTATTTATTATAGCTTCTTCATGACATATTGTAATTAGTTGATACATTTTAAAAATTATGGGACACACACATATAAAATATAAAACAAATAATTTTTAATCTAGAAATAAGCATTCAAAGGTTAGATTTGTGAAATTAATAAACCTCCAATTATTTTACCTTTAGTAATGTTTTTTTTTATTACTTTTGGTTTTGGTTTTATTTTGATTGTGAAACTTGGATAAGATCCAATGGTTATTTATGTAAAATTGGATTCCAAAACCTTTAGTATGTATTGGTTGTTTGTAATTATCTAAAACAAAATTATTTTGTATTAATATTGGATAGATGTTTTAAAATAGAATTTTTAATTAACTTACATTGGTCGGTTGTTTAATTTGTTTTCAAGAATTTGTTTTAAAATATTTCTTTCTCATTAATAAATTTCTGTTTTTGAAGTTGTGGGATGGTATGTTTGTATTTTTATCTAATTCAAAAGTATTGAAGGGTTTTCCAATTGGGCCTCGAGGTCCTACTTCTACAATATGTGTTTAGAATTCCATTGTAATTTCCTTTTTGTGATATTTTCATTTCTTAGCTTAAGGTGGATTATTTTTCGGGATACTTAAAAATAGATAATGATCTATTTAGTTAGATGGTTGTCTTGTGTGTATTTAGTTTTTGTTAGAAGCTGGAAATTTTTTCTATTATTGCATAATTATTTATTTTATGATTTGTTAATTACACTACCTGTATAAGAATCAATGGCAAAGTTTCTTGGTTTAGTAATTAATTTGTTTTATTAAATTTTTGATGGTTTAAGTTTATTTACTTTGAAGGATCGTTGGTTAGGAATAGCCATTTTAGTTTGTCTGTAGCCTGCTCTCGTATTATTTTAATTTTTTGGTGTTTGGCTCGTTGGGATTTTTTCTCGTTTTAAAATGGTGTAATTAAAATTTAAAACATATTTAGTATTATATTAATGTTTTTATTTTATGCTTACCTGCTTTTTGTCGTTTTTATTGTTAATTTAAAATGGAAATTGACAAGGAGCTGATATTTCTTACTTGGCCATATTGCTTTCTGGGGGTTCTGACGTATGTTGGCCTTGTTATTTCATTAGTTAAATTTAGTTCCCATTAGTTAAAGTGCCAGTGATTAAAATAACAAAGGCATTATTAGGAAATTTCTTAAAATTGACTCAATAATTTGTTTATGAAGAAAATTGTTAGCTTTCAAAAATTTAAAAATAAAATAGTAAGTTTAAAGAAGGTATGTTGATAAAAATGCAAGGGATAATTATATTTTTATTTTTAATTAATATTGAAGATACTGTTTTATAGTTTATTGCATTTGGCGATTTTTTTATTTCGATACTTTCCAAAAGTAATCTTTTTTTAAATAGTTTTCACTGTGTAAAATTTTGGGGTTTTCTAAGTTGAAATTGTGTAGTTTATTTATTGCATGATCAGCGAGGGCAGTACTATTTTTATTTGGTGTTAGCATTTTCTCTTTTATTGATTGATTATGTTGATAAATTCTTTTTTTGAGATATTGTTTTGTTTGTCCTATATAGGTTGCATTGCAATTGTTACAGTCAATTTGATATATGAGATGTGATTTTAAGTTTTTGTCTGTTTTATCTTTTAGGTTTTTATAAAAAATTTTTTGGAGTGTATTATGATTTTTAAAGGCTGTGTTAATATTATTTTTTTAATTCTTTTTCAATTTTTTCGGATAAACAGGGGATATAAGGTATTGTAGTGTAATTTTTTTTCCTTTTCTTCTTCTATGTTATTGAATTCGTTGTGCAAAAAATTTGGTTGTAAATTGATAGAGTTATTTTGATTGTTACTTTTTTGTAAAATTTTTAATCTAGTATTGATTGTTTTATTTATTAAGTTAATTGGGTAGTTATTAAGAAGTAGTATATTTGTAATTTTTTCTAAATTGGATTTGTGATGTTTTTTATTAGATAAAATTATTGCTCGGTCTACTAAACCGTTAATTACACTTTTTTTATATTTTAAAGTAGTATATGAATTGAAATTTAGATATCTATCTGTTTTGGTTTGTTTTCTATACCAATCTGTACTGATGCAACCGTTGTTTTCTCTTGTTAAAGTCAGGTCTAAGAAATTTATTGAATTATTGTTGTTTTCGTTTTCTAATGTAAACTGTAATCTAGGGTGAAAGTTATTACATTTTTGAAAAATATGTTTTATTTCGTTTTTATTTGTTCCCATGATGATGTCATCTACATATCTTTGATATAGTGAAATATGGTTGTTTTTAATAAGTTTTATTTCTAAATCCATTAAAACTAATTCTGCTATTGTACTTGATATTGGTGATCCCATTGGTACCCATTGTGATAATTGTTCAACCAAAGGTTTTGCTGTTTGGGAAGCTTTTACATTGTCTAAACTAAGTAACGTTGCATTTTTCGTACATATACATATGTATATGTAACATGTGAGCAAACGAAAATGATATCAAGCTTGGATTTTAAATATTTGTTTTATGAATACTATGTTGGTGGCACTGTAAGTCTGTGTCAAATTTGATGTTAGCAGGTTAGGTTTTGCGTCAGTTTTGACACAGACTAACGCAAAACCTAACTTGCTAACCTCGAATTTGACATAGACATACAGTGTCACCAACGTATTATTCATAAAACAAATATTTCAAAGCCAAGCTTGATTTCATTTTCGTTTGCTCACGTTATTTATAAAATTTTAAAGTATCCACCAATTGTTTCTATTGCTCGTACATTCTACTACAAACGCGCATTAAGTTTTAGTACGAACAGCTGACACTAAAATCCTAACCCTGCCAGTGACTGTCTACCACTCTACCGTCATCTGCCAACATGTGCAGCGCGACAATGACCTTAACGCCACGAAACATGATTCATGTTAGAGAAAAATACAATCCGACATTCCGTTAGTATCACACTATTTAATATCTACTTGGAAATTTCCAATTTCACAAAGGGCCCGAATCAAATAAAATTGCATATTTTCCTACCCTCCTTCCTCCCCCCCCCCCCCCCCACAACCGCATCCCGAATTCTCTGACCAGCAGAAAATCTCCAAATAGTGAATTTCACAGAAATATTGATTTTAAGGTTTTTCTGATAATTATAACATTTTTCTCTTCACAGATGCAGTTATATCTACATACTGCCAAAATCAAAATTAGAACATTTTCTCTTTCCTCGTATTTATGCGAACATCCAATTTTCTACAAAGGCACCTCACCCTTACACCCCTGTAACTTCGTCCCCGTTCATCGTAGACCCCAAAAAGACAGTCAGTACGATGAGCGCTGGTTGTCTTTCCAACTAGCCCCAAATCATTTTGATGTTTCAAAAAGTATGCGATGTAATCGAACACAACGTTATCGTGTTAAAAAAATCGCTTTAGTTTCCGCATTTTCGCTTCCTAGAATCTTATATTTATCAACCTATTCAGACAGTTCGCCCTTGACGAGATATTCAAAATGACACCAACAACATTCTCCTGCAATCAGACTTCCAATTTTTTACACATTTTCAATGTTAAAAAATCAGACCTCTTGGCAAAACAAAATATTGCCCAAGTTAACACTTTTTTGGGATAAATAGATACATTTGGTCAGAATTAACCGATCCAAGAGTGCCCAGACGACTAGAGAGTAGATTTATCAATAGTGATAAAAAACTAAATTAAATTAAATAATATATCAATGTACAATATTTATTAACAAGCAATTAGCAATAATGTAGGTACATTCTATTAAAATAAATGTTTTTGGGTGAAAAGCGTTTTTTTAAATGATTTGCTATTTCGTTTAAGCATTGGTTGTTTATTTACATTTTATTGTTGTTGGTCAAACTGCATCGACTTAGATCAAGCGGGCTTTCTTGTTTTTCCCACTTAAAAATAAAACAGGTGACCCCTAAGCAATACAATTGTTACCTCACAACCCACGACCACCCCATGCTTACCGCAAGTTCACAGAGTTGCCGGTTGTGAAAAGAAACGATACAAATTATTATTTAGGCAGATAGTCGCAAAGCATCTACTTTCGTTTCTAGCAGTTGAAGAAAACCTTTTTTGTAAACATATTAAAAAACTAAATGTGAATCGTAACTACCAGAGAATAAAAAAATAAATTGAATTATTGAATATAGAGATTTCTGGTTTTAGGGTATACCATACCCTTATGCAAGAAGTTGTTTCTATGAAACACATCCAGTTGATTTAGTCTGTCTATTCTGCGTTTTAGTATTTAATTTAATTGTTTCCTGGAAGTCCCAAAATTCAAAAAATCTGACACTTACTGAGAGTGGCCCACTCTTTAGTAAGGTTATTTTCTCAGGATCCATTATACTCAAACTCTGGAAAATCAAAGCTCAATGTGTTTACATTTTCTCATAGTTTCCTGGGATCAATAGCTATAAATTCAATTAGAAGTATATGTCTTACTTCTCGATTTCAACATACCAGCATTTAGATTCATGAATACTACAAAAGTATCTAAACTTCTGGAATTATGTCCTAATTACTTTGTCAACCAACTTGATGACAGGAAAATAATATGCAGACTAAAACGACTATCATCATTAGATGGTATATGAGCCGCAACGTGTGGGCAGTGAAATCAAGTGAAGTGCACTGCGGCGCGTGAGCTGACAACGTAGATTAATCTTAATTCCGACGCCAATGGCGTTTACTTTGATCATAACGCTATGGCATCTGAAATGTTGCCGCAGGGTACGCCCAATTGTCCAATTTAAATAGTATTGTAAAGCTAGTTTTTTTGAAGTTTTACATCACCTTGACGAAGAACCATCCACAATGATTTTTCATAGTGTGTATGTCCACATATTAATAGATCGGCATTATCGGTATACCTTTGATCCAATAAAATGTCTACGTAGATTAATTTGCATATTACATGCCTAAATTGCATAATTACTTGTCACTTCAAAGTGGAGTTATGTTTTACACAAGTTATAATATCCTAATTCAGAATTTGGTAGTAAAAGGCCATTTCAGTAATTGGAGAGTCCCAATCTTCCCCGGATGGATTTAGCAGAACCTTCTGTTTAAGTGAGTAATTTAAATTTTCTGCTATAAAGTGGCGCATAACGAATTCGGGCTTGTACCATTTGTACGTGGCGGATTCTAGGAAATAACTTGGAGAGTGGTTTTTATAACACAGGAAAGCGCAGAGATAATACGCCCATAAATATACCCGAGTGTGGCGTGACAAACACACAAGAACGGCTTAATTACAAGATATGACTAATTACCGCGAAAAAACGAAAAAAGGAATTTGAAACAATTGGGGTTGCACCCCCAACCTGCGGTTAGCGACGCTTCTGTAGCCATTTGCCGCCGTTTTCTGGGGCGTTATAATTATGTCGTTATCAGATTGGGGACTTCTTTGTCTAACCTAGCGCTATTTCCATCCACTCATTATCGAAGACGTGGCCTGCCAAGACACTATGGTCTAATTAAATAGACCACATCTCTGTTGTTGCTATCGGGTTAGGTCGGATAATGTGATTTCGTCCTAGCAAAGTTTCCGCTATGGAAATTTAATAAAGTGGAAACGTCTGAAAGTTTTTATCGGGTAATTTGCTGAACATTGTGCTAGGTATGAAAATTTTAAAGATGTGCTCGACTTGCCTCGAAGCTGCCGGGCATCCTACTTTACTGTGCGTGTCATTAGTTTTACTTTACGGCTTTCATAAACCTGGAATTTTACTAATTTTCTCGGATACAGATGTGCGCGGGTCATTGAAAAACTCTCTCGACAAGAGTTATGGCCAGTGAAAATTCTATTTTGCACTGTACTTCCTTCTGAGATTGTTTTCGTTTTTCCAGTAGAACTGCATACACCAGAAATCTCTTTCAGATTATAGTTAAAATATAGGTGCATCAGATTAATTCTAAAAAGCTTTATACTAGTTTAGAATGTAATCTCCATGACATTAAATAAAACCTTTCTGAGTTACAGTCTCCGTTGTGCTCTATTTTCAAATTCCATATTTTAGAATTCTCAGATTCTCCTTCCTTGAAGTGTTCTTCATCCATGACATCCTTTTTACATGTTTTCCGTTTGAAAGCAGGTCGTTGCTCTGAATTTTAACATTCTTATGAGGCCTTTGTTAATTTATGTAATGCACAGAACCGCTCTACTACACCAGTCTAGACTGGTCTTTTCAATTCAAGTTGTTGCAGGTTATTTCCATTTTTAACATATTTTTAATCATAGTTTTTACTGAATTAACTGTGTACCACAAAAGACATACACAAGAAGTGTGAGTTTTATTTAACAGGTACTTTTCATATAATCGAATTCTATTCATTCAGTCTCAATTTTTAATCATATATGTCATAGCCAATATGTTCTTTTACATTCATTTTCCATGCTATTCCATGGAATAGAGGATGATTATTGCACATAGTTCCATTCTTCCCTTTTGTCCTCACTTCTGTAGTTACTTTACCCAGCTATTATCAAACTTTTTATCATCTACAATTAATTATTTTTACCCAATACACACTTAGCTTAGTTGTTAAACTATCTGCTTTCAGCTGTGAGTGAAACGGTTATCAAGAATTAGGGTTTCTATTAAATCCCAGATCGGGGCACGTAGTAAAACTCAGATAACTGAAGATCAAACATTATACAGTAACATTACACATAATATCCAATAGTTGCAGTAACACATCATAGGATAACTCTTAGTACTGTTAGTTAAGATGCCAACTGTGTTGCTTTTTTCTCATCCAAAGTCAGCCAATTAATTTGAGTGGTTTTGGAAAGTCTTTGTTCTGACCTTGAAATGGATGCAAGATTGAAATGTGGTATTTCCCAACGTCAATGGTGGAAAATTTCCGAAACGTGGAAAAACGCAGAGGTTATCATTCTGTATAAAAAAGGGGATAGCTCTGACTTGGAAAACTACCGTCCGATCAGTCTTCTATCAATATTATATAAATTTCTAACAAGATAACAAGAATACTAATAGACTAAACAACAAGTTTGACTTCTGCCAGCCGGAAGAACAGGCTGCCTTCAGAAAAGGCTTTGCCACTATTGACCATATTCAAATTATTCGAATAGTAATTAAAAAATGCACGGAATACAATATCTCTTACCACCTGGCCTTTGTAGACTACCACAAAGCATTTGATTTCATCGAAACCTGGGCCATCTTACAACGCGAGAATAGACTCTAAATACTCGAGGGTATTAAAACACTTGCGAAAATGCCACGACATGCGTTAACGTTGATGATACAGTCACTGACAGGATCAGTAAGACGAGGAGACCAATTTTGCCCAAGTTGTAACACTGGCTCTCGAAGACGTGTTTAAAAACCTACAGTGGCAGGAAAAGGATATCAGAATGGATGGCAAGTTTGTGAGTCACTTAAGATTCGCAAATGACGTCGTACTGATCAGTACCAATGCAGAACTCGCGAATATGATAAAGGAACTCCAAGAAGCATCAATAAAAGGCGGTCCTACCTTGAGCATGCAGACAAAGATAATGAGTACCTTGGGCACATAATAAAAACTGGTAAATAAAATCAGGGTGCTGAAATAAGCCGACGTGTTAAACGTTTTAGTATTAGCTGGGCAGCATTCTCCAGGCTTTCTTATATCCTGAAAAATCCTGAAATACCTCAAACGCAGAGTATACAACACCTGTATCTTATCTGTTACAAGTTACGGCTTAGAAGGAATAACACTAACGGTTAAGCGTGCCAATAAGTTAAGGGTATGTCAACGAGCGATGGAGCGGGCAATGCTAGGCATCAACCTGCGCGATCGAATCCGCAATGAGGATATCCGAAGAAGAACAAAGATAGAAGATGTTATTAAAGGAGTGGCACGGTTGAAGTGACGTTATGCGGTACACGTGGCTAGAGACAACGTGAAATAGGCAAATATCGCACTACAATGGAGACCACGAGAACTGAAAAGAAGTGTAGTAAGACCCCTTGCAAGGCGGAGAGACGATCTACAGAGAATTGCGGTTAAAAATTGAATTTCGGTGACCCAAGACCGAAATCGATGTAGGAGCCTGGAGCAGGCCTACATCCGGCAGTAGATGTCAACAGGCTGAAAAGAAGAAGAAGAAGAAGAATAGTGGGATTGTCCCTGAACGTCACCTCGTAGTTGGCAGGTGACACACTCTGAAGCACGACATCTCTCTTCAGGGATATGTTGGTCGTGATTGCTTTAACGATGAGACTTATAGGTCGTATCTCTTTGTAGACGAGGTCACAGGGTAATTATTAGGCTCTTTTCGTCGATATGGTTTTTGCCCTAATGTCACTAAAGAAGGTAGTTTTGAGAAAGTATTTCTGTAAGTCTCAAGAAGTATGGCACCACCTCTGGCATGATTTTCTCGGATACGATTGCTGCTCTCAGGTCGCATGCTGCGGCGTCAGCTCTTGCCCAAACGTTAAATATGCGGCTGAATATACCATAGACCACATCCTGGTATATTTCTGGCGAACCGTGTTGCGAGAAGTTTGTCTGGCTAGATATTGTTTTAACCTCCAACTAGAATATTAATTTTGGCGTAAATCTTCTGTACCTCCATTCGACCGGATTGTCGTGTGAATAAAATACCGGTGACAGTTTATTTTACGCCTATGTAGTCAGTACAAGACCATCTGAATTCTGTTGCGGAAAAACTGATGATTATTACCGACAATTTTGAATTGAGATTATAAAATCTTCAGGTAGGTCTTAACCTTCTGTCGTTTGCGCCTGTACAAATTAGATTTTAGATTTACACATAAGTAATGTGCTAGAATTTGAACTCTGCAATTTAAGTGACAACTGGCGCCTTACCTGTGGCACGCGGAGACTTTCTGGTAAGGGCAATAGCCCAACGACTCGAGAGCCCGCGGGCAGCTAACCACGGCGCATACCTACCTGAATTTCAACCAGGAAAAGATGTAGATGATAGAGAACCAGCAGGGTACAGAAAGATGGTGCTGGGCGAGTTGAAGACACTTCTTGTCTTGTGGCTTGTGAGTCCACTTCTATTTGGAAGAGCTACTGGTCCTGTCCCTCCCCACGTGTGCTAAACAACAATTGTTTATACTCACTGTCAAACTATGTATGTGTTAAACATTCCCAGAAGTTAATCGTTTGTGACACATGTAATAATATATTAGAGGATAGTGAACAGATAAGCTCACCTGCCATAACACTGTTTTTGTATGTATAGTATATGTTCTGAATGTATCTTTCTGTTTTGTGTTAAGCAGTTTGATGCTGTGGTTATTGAAAAATATTTGTAAAAGCAAATAAATAACAAAATATTATTATTCTCTATTTTACTAAAACCCTTTTATCAACAGAACAATTATAAAACGATATATTTTTATCGGTAAAATGTATTTCTTAACGAAAATGTTGTTACCTAGCGAAAAAGTTAAGCTCGTCAACGCGCGAGTTTTTGTACAGTTTGTTTTAGTAAATTTTGCTTTAAGGCAGGTAAATGTTACACAATCAAATATTACCTAAACAGATGCAAGGTCGAATAATTTTGTACTGGACAAATTCCACAGGAAAAAACAAAACGTTTTCATAGTTAAACAGAAACAGAGACCAGGCCTTTTATCGATGGGCAAGAGGGAGGTAATAATCTTTTTATCGAGATAAAAAATTAATGGCTGGTTGTTACCGATTCAAATACTGCTGTTGGACGAAAACTGACACTTAACAGTTAAGAGAATTTGTCACAAAAATACTTGAGCACAAAATGCCCGCGTTTGGTACTGCGCGCTACAAAAAAAATCGATATTGCAAAGGTTAAATAGTTATAGCATTGCCATTGCAACATAAACAAGAATGTCTTGTAAACGCCAAAACGTAACGTACGATATAATTACGAGTTAAGATATTCATAAAACCAGGTTACATCACCAGAAAAGGCACCGCCAGAGCATTGGCAACAGGTTTCGGGCCATCACTGCACATTGAGGCTGAAATAAAGGCTAATCCGAGCTCCGCTGAGATCTCATCATCGGCAACTCAAGATTCTAGGCAACAACTGTAGAAGTCGAAGCCGATAGCCAAGGAGTAGGCATTATGTCCTCAATTAGGTGCCTACAGACACACAAAACTAAATATAGCACCTATGAGCGTTACTAGTTAGCATACCGAGGACCAAGAGCTTCGAGCAGGAAGGGTAAACGGAAGCTGCAGCTCAGAGACACATTGGAAAGAGGTGTGCATGAACATTTTTGAGGCATGGTTGCACTGACAGAGCGGTTGGGCTCAGTGATATCAAGCAAAAAATACAGCACGTAGCACATACGACGGTGGCCCAGATTTACGTGGAAAAAATTTCCCCTTGAAGATAACGTTTACCCAGATACAGAAAAGATGTAGAAACACTCTTCCGGAAGTATCTCTGAGTTTAATGTGGGGCAGAGCCCTAGCCGTGCTAAAAATGCTTTGGTACAGGACGATTACGGACGGTTGTGAAACTTGGTACCTTTGTAGATCAAAATGCGCTGAAAACGATAGTCAACTTAGTTTTACAATTAGATTTAAGATTTAATGTATCTTATTTAATCTGAAACTTTCTTATGTTTATAACTATTGTTCAAATACTTACGTAAATTTAAACCAATCACTGCAAATAATTCTCTTGTGTTTTACGGAGGAAAAATCGAATACGCGAAACGGAAAAACTTCTCTCCGCAGTCGGATCAATTGTTAGGTTAAGTTGTTTTGTTTGTGACTTATCTTGTATTTGGACTCGTAATTTTGTCACTTACTTGAGAATAAACCATTGTTGTTTGTGCAGTTGAATATAAAAGTTTGATGGTTGGCGTAGTCTGTTTTGAAGTAATTCAAACAATATTTCACAAGGACTTGAATTCGAAACAGGTTTTTCAATGGCAGACATATTTGCAGCAGCGTAGGCGTGCGGTTCCAGCTTGCAACTGTTCATTACCAGTGGCACAGAGTGAAAAAAGATTAGCGTATTTACTCTGTGCTATGTGCTCATTTTAGTTTGAGAAATATTTCATTTTAATTGTTGAGCTCTCCATATAAGATTAAAAACTGTTATAAATGGAAAGTAAAAAGGTTAATTATTAAAACACAGCCTTCTCGCTTACGATACTCATTTAATTTAAATAATAAGCTTCCATGAACTTACGAAATTGTTGAGTGTTGGTGCCCATTAGTGGATCGTTTATTCATGGTGAAAGAAGATATCAACATAAATTCTAAAGGTAAGGATATATGTTATTTAGCAAAGCAAATAATTAATTTTTAAATTTTGTATCTGCATCTGAAGCTATATTTCATAGTAATTATTCAGTGTTACTGGTAGTTCAGCAATGCAACTAACATTACTATTATATCAAATAAAAGTATTTTCTTCCCTCACCTATATCTCTGTTTTTCCGTTATTTTGTAATAATACAATGCACTAATCATGATCATAACCAATTATGTCTCTAATATGGCAACATTGACTCATCGTCTAATTTTGCAAGCAATTCGTAGTTCCATATCGTAGTTTAGTAATGGAGGGATTTATTTGTGTTTCTAGTTCTTAAGCTAGACTCACTACAATAAGCATTAACTATCACAGCATTGTGGAATCACAGTGTTTTTGCTGCACACTCAAGATTCATAAAAAAAGAAAATAGTAATGAGAATTATCACTATTCAATTGCTTCTTAAGGTACATACTGTAAAATAATAAAAAGTAGCTGCGTTTGATCCTAACATGATTTTCCTCTTATATATTGCGTCTAATATTCGTTTCTTTCTAGAAAAGTCTTTTAATAATCTCCAAATCTACTCGTTCTATTTCGAATAAACAAATATACGGCTTCAATTTGTCCGAGTCTCTTTTTGAATATTGCGATTACTAATTAGTGTACACTTCACCAAAGTTAAGGCAGCTGCTGCATGCTACTAAGTTCTGAAATCTGCCTATAGCGGTTCACCATTGTCTTCTCATTGTTTAAGATAATCTACTAGAGTTATTGACAATTTTTCTTGCTTAGAAGCTGCATCATTATAAGGATAAGACGCTTGTCACAATAAAGTGTTGTACTCGCCTTGAAATTTGTAATGTTTTTATTTTTGGTATAAACGGGTGTCAGTAGACGTTTTCTGTTTCAGAAATTCATCTGGAGAAAGCAATTACCCTTTTTAAATATTTTTGTAAAGTACTGGCTGTCTGGACACAACTTTTGGCGAAATTTATTGGCATATTTACTAAATCTACATTAGGTCACCAAGCAAAATGAGATAAAAAAATCTCACGATTGCTACTCATTAGATCTAGAGGAGAAATTCAGCCGAGTGGTCGCTTAATAATATCCGATTACAAGATAAGCTTAATTAAAGCTCACGGAGAGCCCATAAATATTAATTAACGGTAGAACGATATAAAATTTTTGCGACAGAATATAAAACGCTTTGCTATTCTACGTTTGCGTTTTCTCAGTCTCTAGGGAGAGTACTCGGTTTTATGATATTCGACTTTCCATCTGCCTGAAACCCCTTATATCAGATCTAAACGCAAGCGTTCATAAATATAGCAATAAGAACACACAATGATGTCTGGGTCTCGTTTTTGAAACTCGATTTGCTCGCATCAAGGGTGAAAATTAATTTATACACGGTGCCGCAGCGATTCATTTAAACCAGCCATTGAATTATTCCAGCAAGGAGCTGTCCTGTCTACCAAGGGACAAATACATGTGATAAACTGAAATTCAGCATCGCCGGCCTCGCTGAATAATTCAAAAGCCAGTGCTTAATTGTGTAAACTTGTAATCTCGACCATATAAATTACAAATTGCTGTTGACAGAATGAGTGAGGTAGAGTGTTCGGTGTGCGCAAAAATCTATTTAAACTTCATTTTCCGATCCAATATTGTTGGGGCTTCGGGTCAGCCAACTAGCAACAAATAGCAGCACTTAAATTAGGAATATTTGTAGGCTAGCCGCAAGTCCCGCGAGAAATATTGGCTGAAATTTGTCGAGTGTGAAAGCGTTATCGATAAATCACGTGTTGTAATTGTTTTAGTGATGCCGACGAGGATAATTAATTTATATGAATGCGGTCAGTTTTTGCGACCATCGGCTTCCGAGTTCATTATTTCACATTCTATGGCCGCCCCGCAACGGAGCCGCGGGGAAATAACTCAAAATTAGTATAACTTTCGGTCTCATTTATATCCTATTTATGCATGTGCACTGAATTTTAAATCCCCCCTGTTCTGTTTTGCCTCGCAATTTAATTTCAACGTCTAACAAGTGGACACATTCTCTTTAACTTGTAAATTTGTTTCGAAATTACGTCTGACTCGACCTACACAAAGCTTTTTAGAGGCTGTTTGCATACAATTATTTATTTCTTGGAAAACTAAGTAATTTAATGGGGGTTACGCGATTACATTCTGTCTGGGATTAAAACGTTTAACCCTAGCTTGTTGTAACGATAATACCGCCTTAACTTAATTTTCATTAAGGAATATTTGAAAATTGCAAGGATAATGTGAGGCCTAATGTGCTATTTACAATTTCTATTAGCATGTCAAACAAACTGCGAGGTGTACAAACTGAGTCGTCACAAAATGGATTTCAATCTCAAAAAAATCTTACCTTATACAGCAGTTGGCAAGATACCCGCTAGCTGCTTAATAATACGAGTATGTCAGTAGAGTGGTCGTAGGTTTAATGTAAAGTAAAGGGACCAATTTTTATAACAACAATCATCAATTAGTGGGCGCCTCGTTCTTTAAATTACTGGACTTGGGATACTGAGATGGAGCCTCTAGAAGTATTTAAAGTCATCACTTAAAAATAATAAAACAAGTGTTAATAAAGCAAAACTATATAATGGATAATTTAAAATATATAGAGAAACTTGCAAAATTGGCGGATAACTACATATTATGCTACTAAGAATTACAAAAAATAAAATAAAGCATATACAGGAAAAACTAAATTTAATGAAATCGGAAGGTGAAACAGTTCGACTTGAAATTAATACAGAAGAAACAAATATTTTAAAAATTAATCCCTCAGATACCAGAGAAATGACACTAGCAGGAAACATCATTTTACAATTTTACTTATCTAGGTAGCGTGCTAGATAAAGAAGGAGGATGTAATACAGACATTATTACAAGAGTATCGAAAGCACAAAATGCATTCAATATGCAACAAAAGACATGGAAAAATACGAAATTAAAAATTTTCAACACAAATATTATTAGCGTATTATTATTATTAGCAGAGACGAGGGCTTTAGGTACACTACAGTTAAAAGAACTACAAATATTTGTAAATAAATCTTTAAGAAGAATACTCAAAATATATTGGCTGGTACGAATAGCAAATTCAGGTCTGTGGAAAAAGGTTAACGTGGAACCATTGGAAAAAATTATAAAGCATAGAAGATGGTGATGGATTGGGCATACCTTAAGAAAACTAGTATGAGATTTAATCAATCACTAGAATTCGCTAGACACGCGAAGAAAGCAGGGAAAGCCTGCCTTAACATCAAAGAGAATAGTTAAAAATGAAAGTAAAATACTGAATTTAAACTGGTGTTAAATTAAGAGACTGGAAACGGTCCTTAGTTTGTGTTTCTGACGATAAATCTTTATCGTTTCCTACCGTCTGTATCTCTTAGAGTTGTTTGTTGGGTTTTTTTATTTGCGGTAGCGAAGCGACCTCTTCTTCTTTGACATTCTATTTTTCCCTGTATTATCAGTTTTTCCAGATTATCTCCTTGTCTTCTGCTTATATCGTCATAATATGGGAAAGTACGTCGCCGACATATTGTCGAGAGTTGATCTTTTAGCCCTATTTCTTGAATGACTGATATATTTGTTCTTCTGTCTATGGAACACGCAACAGTCTTCTCCGCCACCAGAGCTTCAGTCGCTTCATTTTCTATCTGTTTTTCTTATCGTCTAGCCTCCAACGCCATACATAAATATTGGCGAATACGAATGTATGCACTAGTTTTATTTCTGTATTCCGTGATATTTGTTTGTCCACCCATACTCTTTTTAGAGTAGTCATCGCCGTTCGTCCCATTTGTATGCGTTGTTTAATTTTTGACTCGTAGCTTCTCTGATCAAAACTCCTAAAAAAATTAAGCTGTCGGTCTTTTCGATATCTGGTAAGGTATTTCAATGTTCTAGCCTGTTCCCTCTATCTACTATCGTTAACTTAGTTTTATTTAGATTTATATCTAGTCCTAGCGCACGGATTTCTTGTGTTAGTCATAGTAGCTGTTCCCTTTCTTGCTCGTCCTTTGCTATTAATGTAGTATAATTGGCATACCTGAGTTCATTAATTCTCTTGCCTCCGATGGAACTGTATCCTTGCCAGTGGCTTTATTATTTCGATGTGTAAGTTGAATAATCCAGGGGATAATGTGCAGCCCTGTTGGACACCTTTGGCATGCTTTTTGAAAGGTCCGGGTGCTTCATTTCCGATTCTTAGGTTATTTTCGTTTTCTTCCTATAAAGTTTATATGTTTGTGAGATGGTTTGGTGCACCAATTTCTTGGAGCACTTTCCATAGAATCATGCATGTCACGCAATCGCAGACCTTGCTGTAGTGAATAAAGCATATAACAGCAGGTATGTTTCATTCTCTTGCCTTTTCTATTAATTGTCTCATCTTAAATATCTGCTCACTCGAAATCTGCTTATTCAACGGGGATTTGCCTATCAAGGTAGTTCTTCAGCCGTTGATCTATTATATATTGTAATGGTATGAATACAGGGGTATTAACAATCAATTTTAAAATAGGAATAAGGCATTACAGTAGTTAGATATTATAGGGATCAATTTGAATATGAATTGGGTATTTGAATTATTGGTATGTAATTAGAAAAAAAAATTAGAATTTATAATTGAATAATATGAGGCTAATTGAGAAACAGAAGGATTCGAATTTAACGTAATATCTACAGATGAAATTGGAAAATAATGACAAATACTTACTCAATATATATTATTGCACATAGTGGATAGAAATCAAAATAAAGCTTATATAGTGTGGAAGGAGAAAATATGATATCGTTAAGGACTTTGTTTTGATTATTAAGATAACAAATTTTAAAATGAAAAGCTGTAATTAATTTGTGTAACTTGAAAATTTTAAAATAAGAAGATTATTATACCAAAATGAAGGAAGACAAAGAAAATGGTGAGAAGATTTAACTAAATCAGTGCTAATCTATAGAAGAAATTAAATAGGAAGAAATATTGAATTAAGTTTATTGAGGAATTAGATTTCACATTGCACATCGATTGTATTGCAGCGAGCTGTTGCCACGGAAGGAGAGTTTCGAGGAGATCGTTGGCAGAGGGAAATGTTTGAAGAATTTGGAAATTGTGGTCTGGTGTCTTGTCCTTGTGCGGGGTCCTTGATACTGGTCGGTGGAATACTTTGGGAGAGTGGTTATGTATGCGGTGTTGGAGATAAGTGACAACGACTAGGGTCTGTTAGGATCCATGCTGTGAGGAAGCTTCTGTTCCTGATTCTAGGCAGTTTTGACATTTTGGTTAGTAGTGGAGGCCTTCACCGTGTTCATTGGGTGTAGCAGTTGTGATCAGTAGCAGAGTGGGACGAGGGCATTGATAAGTTCAAATAAAAGGTAAATGAGTTTAGGTATTTTTTAAATAATGTTATATAACAAATGTAACTATCAGGAATTTGACATTGAAGTTTAAAAGTTGTTTGACGTACTATTGGACAAAAGTTATTTTGAGTTGTCAAAATTAACCCTTATGGACGCGCGCAGTGGGTAAAAAATACCCACACCTAGTTAATTGTTCTAACCGACTTGTTTTTAAAGTTACGTGCTGCCGCCCTTCAGTACTTTCCAAATGCACTGTTCTGAAGGCATACCTAGAATCATGTTATTTTTAGAGCAATCACTACTTGTCAGCTGTAGCATAAACTACGCCAGGGTAAATTTTACCCATGGCACTCATCCTTACGTTTTATAAGCTGCTAGTTAGTACTTCTGACTTGTACAGTGATTTTTGTAGTGACTGGTATGTCAAAATTGCTTAAATGACAACAATTTGAACATCGAGGAACAAGACGAAAATTTAGAAGACGACTAATAAACATTTAGATCTTTTTTATGTTTTTGTGTTTCTCTCTAAAAATGTGTTCTTAATTTTTATAATATTTTGTTTGTAATGGAATAAATTAAATATATATTATTATTTCTGCACTAATGTCTTCCAAAAACAATTTGTGCAAGAAATTATACATAATAATAATTAGAGTTTGTAACATAAGATAGCTAAACTGATCTAACAGATAGTGCGCGCGTCTTCATCTGATAAATATCCGCGCACGTCCACAAGGGTTAAAATCGGAACATCAAATTTCAGAATAAGCAATCTAGATAAAAGGAATCCACTCCTCATTTTCAGGAGCTATCCAAAAGAATAATTTTTAATATAGAAATAAAATAAACAGGGCAATTTAAATTGACTAAAAGATCATTATAAACATACTCTCATAGATAAAACAAAGAAAAAACCTGAATCATTTCAATATAGTAGCACCTTGCTAGCTTGTGAGGTTAGGGCTAAGGTTCTGTAGTTCTCGCACTTGCGGGTTGTTCCCTTCCTGTATATAAGTGTATAAGGACAAACGTCGATTTTGTCCAGTCTTTGGGCCATTTTCCTGTCCTTCATACTTTATTGCAGATATTCGTTAGTATATCAATTCCTTCTGCACCTATTTACCTTTTTACTTCAATAGTTCTGCTTTAATTTGGCCAGGTTTCTGTAATTTTTTTGTTTTCAGTTTTCTTAATGCTTTTTTAACCTCTACTTTTAACATATTTGGTTCTTCTTCTTCCATTAGTTCACTCTTTGTATTTGTGATCTTGTCTCCCTTTATATTTTTATCTGGATATAGCTCGCTGCAGTATTCCGTCATATCTGATGTTTTCCACAGTAGTTTATTATCTTTGCCTTCTATTCATATGTTTCTTGGTTTAAATTTCAGCGATAACAATTTGATTTTTTTGACGATGTCACGTGCTTAATTTTTTTAGAATATTCTTCGATTTCATTGCAGATGTCAATTATGTAATCGTTTTCATCTTGTCTGCATATTCTCTGTTTCTGGTTTGATACTGTATTATATTTACGGTTAGTTTGCTCATTTAATGTTCCTCTTTTCTTTATGTTCTTTCTTTCCTCTATTACGACTAGAGTTTTTTCTTTTATCCATAGTGTGTTTGCGTGACCAATTTTCCTTTTTTGGCTCTCTATTTGCTTCTTTATCTGTATTTTGATAATGAATAATTTCGACCCTACTTTGCTGGTATATATAGGGTTAAGCAATGATGAGGGGGTGGAAGATATTTCTAAAACTATGAGTTACATAAATATTGTGCATAGGGTACCCCTTACATTACTAAAACAGTTTTTATTATATTTAAAAAAGTGTAGCGAATCAAACTTACTTTTTTTTAATAGAATGCTGTATATTTGGGCTGAAAGGGCTAGACAGTTATGCATTAAAATTCTAATCACTTTGATATCATGCTGTATGGGTCTAACGTAAACTGTTTTGAAGATACTAACGATTCTATGTAAGAAAATGCTGAACTTCAGGCGGCTGCTGCAGGGAACAGAAAACAACTGAATGAAGGAAAACGTTGCTTGAAACTATGTTTCTTGTGAACTACCTTTCGAGTGTCAAATGGTGGATCTCGGTATTAATGCTATACAGGGTGCTCAACATTTTTTTCAAGTGGAACGCTTTATATATTTTTGTTATTTCATACCAGAGCTGGGCAGTAACTAATTGCTTTGTAATTAAATTACTTATCAAATTCCTTTTAGTTTATTTGTATTGGAATTGAATTACTTTTAAAAATGCGGTAATTGTAATTGGCAATTGCCATTTTTGTTAAAAAGTACTTGACAATCACTTTTGAAGATAATTAATTACTACATTCAATTACTCAACTACTTTTGTGTAATGAAATTACTCTAAAGTTGTTACGGTCTTAAACTGACTTTACGACACCGCACTGGCTCATACAATAACGAAACGGCCGGCGCGGCCCGTAACTGACGAAATCGGGACGAAATATCTCCTAGGCCGCCACCCACGCCGCAACAAGTTAGGCCGAGCTAGACTTTCAGTGGAGATGGGTGGGTCCTTTAACGAGATTATCTGAGGGTAACGGCCAGAGGGTCGGTAGCTAACGGTAAAATAATGAGGGCGCCACCAAGCCTGTCTTAACCCGACTAACCGGGCCTGGGCGGTTAGACGGGGCGAAGCATTCAAGATACTCCGTCGATAGGGTTACTCATGAGTTGCAAGTTCACATAACAATTTCGGGATTGCCTTATGCAAAGATTGTAATTAGGTGCCAATCCGGCCGCGACTACGCAGCTGTCTCACCCACCTGTACGCTCAAGGCTCCCTCGTCCCGTCGCACATTAATCGTTACACTGTAGGGGCGCTTATCTGAAACAGAACATGCACAAGTCGAAACAAAACAATAGTTCCCTTAATTAACAAGTCATATATTGAATCACGGGTTACAATGGGGCAGCGGAGTGCGTCGCCCTATATATATATATATATATATTATATCTAAGAAAACACCAGCTGGCGCACTTTCTAAACCTAGCGACAGATGTACAGAATAAACAAGATAGCACTAGGCGCAAGCCCGTGCAAAGATACAGTCTAAAATTCGAAATAAATGCGCAGCATGTGGGCGCGAAGCTTTATGCAACATACAGTAATGCAAGCCCTTGTAAATAGAAAATCGGTAATTTGAAATGAACGCACAGCATGTGGGCGCGACGCCTTATGCAACATACAGTAATGCAAGCCCTTGTAAAATAGACAGTCTGTAATTTGGAAATGCGGGAAAATATGACGACAGTGCCTGTAGGCACAAGAGACGTGACGGGCTTGTTCGCGGCGTTCCAAAACAACTCGCACGCGGGACTTAATGCTCCCCGCGGGACAGGAACACTCGCGTTCACAACGGTAATCAGTTCAAAGACACATACCTTAATACGTAGGAGGTCGGGAAGCCTGGTACAGTTGAGTTGCGACAGGCTGCAGTCTTAGGTGGCAGGTACATTCGATATTCGACGGTTATAGTGATGAGTGGGCATCCGCCATACTGGCGACGTGTGACGCGTCAGGACGCGTACAACTTGACGACGAAAAATGGGTCACTTTCGTTCTGCGGGGCAGATCCTCGAATGTCGAGATGAAGGTGACGACCCCTTACTTACGGGAGCAGGAACTGGACTCAAGATGCACCCACGCTACGCCGAAACAATTCGGAGCTCACACAACCACCACACGAACGCTTTCTGCAACGGGCCGCGATCAACTGCCCAGAGAGAAGCGCTGCAACATGACACATCGGTCGCGTCCCCACGTGACTATATCTCGGCAGCCAATCGTGAGGCGATAAGATGAAACAAATAAGTGCCGGTGACGAAGACAGCACGCCTCAACGGCGTGATTTCTAGAAGGTTCGGAATTCTTGCGAGCGATAACACCCGGCTGCCAAAGTACCAGCAAAGGGGTGCTCCAACTGACGAGAAATACTGCGTTTGGGGCCAAATATGTGCAAAATCATTATTGTGGAATTAGGCGATGAAGCCAAATAAGTAACTAAAAGGGTTTAGCATACGGGCACGCTGCCCTAAAGCCTAGGTGGCTAATTAAAATACCAAAATGACCTGACAAAGTATTTAAATTACTTTTCAAATATTTGAATTACCTGTGGTAATTGAAATTACTAGTGGTATTTGAATTACTTTATGATAATTTAATTACTGAATTACTGACCCTGATTGGATGTTAAACCTCCAGAACGCAAAAAAATACGATAAGGTTTTATTAAGTTACATGTTAAGCAAATCGGAATAGGGTCTTCCGAGCACAATACAAGCCTATTTTATTATTTCCTCTGACGATTCGAATAACAGCAACATTCGCATTTTGTAGAACGCGTGCCGGAGCAAAGAGTGCATTAGTGCGTGTATGTAGATGTGATATGTACGTTGTCACAGTGAAGCTAATATTTATTGTGTAAGACGCTAAGGCTATATTTGCGGTAAGTACATTACAGATTACAATACCTACGATAAAAATATAATTTAAAATAGTTTCATTAGACGATATTGGTTCATAGTAATTATTTATTCATTTCAATTTGCTTGTTTTAAACGATGTACTGGCCCTACTGCCGTGCAAGTGGTAAAGTCCAGAAAATTACGTTTTTGAGTGAGGAATTCAACTAAACGGTCAAAATCCGATAAAAACATTTAAACACCGTAAAACACATAAATAAAATGTACCTAATTGCAAAATTCCATGCATGGTTGACTCAAATGCGGTATGGTAAAAATACAATTTTAAAACGCCGCATAAAGTTGAACATTTTCTAAATTATCCATTCTTTGTCACTTTCTTGCCTTGTAATGCTCATATGCTGCTTTGTATACTGGCAACTGGTGCATAATTTGCTAAGAAAAATTGTTTACGGTCTGCTGCAACAGGTTAGTTGAGATTATGATTTTTGAGGCTTTCACGGCCATTGTCATTAAGTAACAAACGACTTCCGGGATTGGACCGTGTCATGATTGAGATCGAAGAACTCAACGTTTTGCCCACTTCGTAAGGGGCTTCAACAGGAGGAAAAAAGCAAAAGAGCACGGTAACTCAACGTGTTAACCACGCCAGAGGCGAAACTCTTTGCAAAGGGAAGCGACAGAAGAGCATGGTAACTCAACATGTTAACAACGTCAGAGGCGAAACTCGACTGACTATCGGAAGAAGAAAAGCGAGAATTTATAGGCAAGCGCCGTAGCGATTCAGCAAATGCCGTCGCGGTTCAGTGACGGAGGGCGGGGCTTAGGAATTAGCACTTTCCACATAGAAGGAAGGGGAAAGCCTTCGTCCCGATTGAAATTATTAGGGTGTTTGCAAATCTCAATGGCTTCGCGAATCTTTCTGCTAAAGAAGAATGGGGATTTGCAGATGATGGAAGTTTCATCAAAAAGGATCTTATGACATGACCAGTATCACGTTGGTGTTCGGCGATGGCCGATAATGAAACGAGACCTGACTTGAGACAGCGCTGGTGCTCAGAGATGCGAGTTTTTACCGAACGACCTGTTTCACCAATGTATACAGCATTACAAGAGCAATGGACTCTATAAACACCATTAGATGACATAGTGTTTAATTTATCCTTAGATGAAGGAAGAACCTGTGAGATTTTGCTCGGGGGTTTGAATACTGTTTTAATGTTTTGTTTTCGAAGAAACTTTCCTATGCGGTCCGTGACTTGGTGGATATAGGGAAGAAAGACTATTGCTGCAGGAGAATCGGGTTTTGGAGATTTGGGTGGCCGTGGGTGAAGATGGCGATTGATGGTAGACTGTATATCCCTAGCACGGTAACCGTTATTCCTAAGAGCTTTCCGAATGTGATTTAATTCATCGTGGATATTATCGGGTTGGGATATGGAAACAGCCCGGTGTACAAGTGAATTGATAACGGAAAGTTTTTGTGTAGGATGATGGTGGGAATCGGCATGTAGATAGCGATCAGTGTGAGTAGGTTTGCGATATACAGAATGACCAAGTTTGCCACTGGGTTGGCGAGAGACCTGTACATCTAAGAAAGGAAGGGAACCGTTATTTTCTATCTCCATGGTAAAGTTAATGTCTGGATGTTGACTATTGAGATGATTTAAGAAGACGGGGTAACGTGTCTTTACCATGTGGCCAAATAATAAAGGTATCATCAACGTATCGGAACCAAACCTTGGGTTTTAATTCTGAAGATTCCAGAGCTACGGTTTCGAAAGCTTCCCTGAAGATATTGGCAACGACAGGTGAAAGAGGAGAACCCATGGCCGCACCAGAGATTTGTTTAAAGAACTGACCTTGAAATAGGAAATAAGTGGAAGAGAGGCATTTTTCTATCAGCGCAGGTAGACTTGAAGACGTCTCCCCATGCTCTGATAACAACTGTTGGATTATGACTATGGAATCGCGAATAGGAACTTTGGTAAAAAGGGAAGTGACATCGAAACTCACAAGTAAATCCTCAGGTTCAACGCTTATATTGGATATAAGTTCAACGAAATGGGCTGAATTGCGAACATACGAGGGAGACTTACCAGTGAACTTTCTGAGGATAGTGGTTAGGTATTTAGCTAATGAGTAAGTAGGGGAATCTATGGTACGACGGACGAAACATACAAAACCCCATGCTAACTACGAGACATTCAAATATTGGCTTCTTAATGACTTTACACAAAATTCCATTTAGTTTCTTTAAAAAAACAGTGCATAGTGATCCGATTTATGTAATTTCAGATACTTTATTGCCCTAAACTTAAAATGAATAGGTATTATTAAAGATGTTGATAAGATTTTGAATTTTGAAGTAAAAATATGAAAGAAACCTGACCAATTTATTTGTCGAAAGTTGGCAGTAGTTTTATGAAATACGTATTTTCTCCCATTTTTTAAACGGTGTGTTCAAAAAGAAATTACATAAGGGTTGGCCATGGAAGATAAAGTAATGTCAACAGCAAGCTTTAGAGTTCATTAACTGTCATCATTGTTGTTGTTATTGTAAGTTTATATTATACGCTGATATTGTGATGGAAAGTTCTAAATATTGCTATCTCTAAAGCTTGCTGTCGACATTAGATTTATTTTCTATGGCCAACTCTTATGTAATTTCTTTTTGAACTCATGCTATAAAGGTCGCTTGAAAAAAATGACTTCATTGTCACGTGTTGAGCTTTTTTTTTCGTTTTTGTACCTGATGTAGGAATTCTTATTTCAATCAGCCGTTTTCAACTAGTTTTATCAGTCACCTGTCA
This sequence comes from Agriotes lineatus, assembly GCA_940337035.1. Lineage (NCBI taxonomy): Eukaryota > Metazoa > Arthropoda > Insecta > Coleoptera > Elateridae > Agriotes > Agriotes lineatus. The sequence continues at coordinate 81,616 of CALNHX010006535.1, forward strand.
ACTTTCAACAGTCCCTGATCAACAACAATTTGATATTTGATTTTAAAATTTTAAAATTTAACTAACATATTTTGTATTACTACCGAGGGAAATGTATCATTCCCTTCCGCGGATGTAGTTTAATTCCCCAGCGTTGGCGAGAACACTACCTAATCAATTGTAATCATGCAAGAAAGTAACTGACATTTTAGTCCAGAGTTATACATATGACACTTTTACATTTGATCATGGGATTATCTCTAGTATGAAGCCTAATTCAAAACTATTTAAGTATGAAGATCAGGAGGCTAGTTGATTTATTATTGATCACATTGTCTCTGGTCTCTACTGGCAACAGGAGTCAATCTATTATATTCTCTTCCACTGCCATTGTAAACCGACCAGGAAACCAAACGTATATTTTTGGGAAACCCCTAACAGGCGACAGAAAGTGTCACTTTCGTATAAAGCGATAAAAAAAGTATTTTTGAAATTTCATTTAAAAAGTAGGCTTTTTAAAATTAATTTCGGTGTGTGAAGTCCCACCTTTTTCTCTCAGTCAAAAAAAGTGGCACTTTGTTTCTAATTTAGGAATGAACGATTTTAAACAGACGTTTCCGTAGTTACCAGAACTGACCAACTTACTTGACTAAAATGAAGGCAAATACAATTCTATACAAAATAGGCTTGGATTTGAATATTTAATGAACTTTTAAAAAATCCTATAGACAACTCGTGTTAGCGTGCTTATTTTTCACGCGTGTGAAATATTAAACGAGGCGCACTCCACACTTGTGAAGAAAGTTGCACTTCTAACACTTGTGGTCTAAATAACTATTTCGAACTGAGCTAACAAAAAATGCTCATACGCCGCCAATTGGATCAAAATGTAGTGTTCTTTACAAAATCTAAATAGAATTGTGCTGTCAAACAATTAAGAAATCCAATGCTGGAACCTGTATACTTAGGTAAGTTACATATTTTCGTCATTCAGCCTCATGTTAGGCGTATTTAATAGTAGATTCTTCTACAAATTAAGGAAAGTGAGAGTTTTTTAACATTTAACTTGCGAGCGAACGATGGAAAACTAGTGGATTAGTTTATAACGAACATCGAAAAATCACTTTTATAATATATTCAGCGTGCTATTTTTAATAATACCATCACAAAATCTAGCCAAAATAAAATTCGACATTTCTTCATCTTCGAAAAAAAAAAATTTTAAATCGGCAACAAAGAACGTCGAAATCGTCATTAAAATACGAGAAATCGGCAGTGAAGTAATCCATTGCTTTACGACGTTTTCTAGGGCGGCTGGGTAGGGGTAGGTAAACGTCAACCGATGTCAACATAACCTACAAAGGTTGGTTAAAGTGTTGTCATTTCGCGATTTCTCGATTTAAAGAAACAATGTACCCCTCGGCAGTGGAAACTCCTTTTCATTATTTATTATATGTGCAAAACAAACTAAACACTTTTAGCTTTGGTGAACGGTGCATGTAGCTACAAGATTTAATTATCAAAAAATCTTCAAGAGTGATAAAGTATGTAGGTTACTATAATTAACAAAACATAAAAATTAAGCATTTTTAGATTACGATTACCAATCGAACGACACTAATGCTAGTTGCAACTTGCAAAAAAACTTCTGCTAAATACAACTATATGACAATAATTTCTATTGAAAGTAATTGAAAAAGTAATTGATGTTGTACAATTACAATTACTAAGTAATTGGTAATTGAATTACTATTTTATCGGAGTAATTGTATCTCTGGTAATTAAATTACTTCATTGGGCGGTAATTGGTAATTAGTAATTAATTACTTGTTTAAAGTAATTTGGCCAGATCTGTTTCATACCTGTAGTAAATTCAACTGCTTTTGAGATATGAGTATTTGAACATAAAAAACTTTTAAATCCATTAAGATGTTTTATTTCAAGAAACAACAAACAAACGCCGATAAAATAATGATTCAAACACTTGAGTTTTCCAAACAAATGATAAAACTAAGCTTAGAAAACAAAAATCGAGTCACTACTCAAAATTAGAAATAACAAATAAGGATAAACGAAAAAAGCAGAACATTAAATCTGAAAAGGGGTGGAATTTTGGACTAGGAATTGAAATGTCAGAAGGAAACTCCTCAGAAGCAATTTTAAAAATTTCAGGTATTTACCGGGTGTTGCGTTTAAACGAATCGAAATAATTATATTTGCAGGTTATGAGTTATGAGCTTTAGTACTCAAGGCAGGGAAGGGGAACTGTTTGAACATTTAACGTAATTACGTAGGTATAGGATTTTGGTGTATTGGGCTTTGTTGTTTTTATTTTATTTGATGTTGGGATTAATTTACTCCAGTATTTATCGCATTTTCGTGTTTATATGCAATATTCACATGACTAATCTTGCTCAAAAAATAAGAAAATTGTTTTACCTTTTTAGACAAATTCGTACATTTCTAAATTTAAAAAAACTAAAAGCTATATACCATGGCCTTGCATAGTCCATTTTCCAATATAGAATTATTGGTTGGGGAGGGATGCACAAGACAACGTTAAAACTTCTGGCTGTGTGTACAAAATACACTTTTAAAAATTATGTTAACCAAACCATCACTTTTTGACACAAGATTATTGTATACAGAAGCGCGTATATGTTCTATAAAGCAGCTGTACATGGTTTATGTTACTTGCTGATACCACGTCCAACCGAAACAATTCGTTTGCCATGGTTATGTCACAGGAAATGTTCAAACGAACACGTAGACACTGAAAATGCTCAAAAAACAATTGGAACAAGAAGTGCAACTTACGTGGCTCTGCGTTTCTATAATCTTTTGCCAAGAAATTTGATACAAATAAACTCAATACGACTCTTTTGGAAAAAGCTTAGTACTGAATTATTGATTAAATAATTCACAGAGTCCTCTAATAATAATTTCATATTATAAATTATCTGTTAGGCAAATAAATCGCAAAATAATTTTAATTCTCGTCCGCTGTGCTCCCCTCCACTTCTTCATCTATTCCGTTTTTATGTTGTTGTAATTCTGATTGATGGCCTTGGTGCACAAGCCCTGCTTAGACTAAGACCACACTGCGTGTCTAAGCTCCCAATTAAGGACCCCGAGCCTGTTCCTTGGCTATTTAGATCGACTTCTACAGTTGTGACCCCAAACTTTGAGTTTTCGACGATCTCTGCCCAGTGGAACCCGGACCAGAATGTGATCCTGTTATATAAAAAGTTGTCCTAATTTATGGAAAAAAAAATTTTTGTCTGAAGAAGCTAACTTGTGATTTAGCGAAACGTAACGTCTTTTTACCTATTTTTTAATAATAAATTTTAATGTGTCTTAACAAAAACGTAGTTGTTCTCACGTAGTTAAACCTTTCAACCTAGCTGATATTATGTCTTGGATTGTAAGGTGGAAGAAGTTATGGTGAATATGTAAATGCTTATTTACCTTACAAATTCTTAAATTTTATTATTTACAATAAATAGATAAATCCCATAGGAAACCTGTTTGTACTGTTGAATACCCTTTGGCAAATAAACGTTGTAAAATTACTATTTGCCTTTAATTGTGGAAGTGTAGGACATCTTTCTTCTTCTTCTACTTCTGGTGGGGCTTGTTGTAAGCTGCACGGAGACCTATTGGTCCGTCGTGCTCCCACCTAATTTGTTATGGGTCTCGTTCGAAGAGGCCGGTTTCCGACGCGAAGAAAAGAATCCTACCCATAGGAACGTCCCTTATTGCCTGGAGTTCCACCAAGCCGGCTCCAAAATGTTTATGTCTCAGTATTAGGAGAGCTACACATGGACATAGAACATGAATTGAGGTTTCTTCTTCAAACTTGCACTTCCTGCAGGTGGCATCATTTACGATTCCAATTATTGTGAATAAGTGTTTCTATAGGTGACCGTGTCCTGTTAGTAAACCAGTCACGATCCTAATGTTTTTCCTGCTCATTGACAGGAGAGTAAAGGTGTTGGCAGGCGACATTTCCCCGATGAGGAGTTTTGCCTGACGTAGCCTTGGTAACGAAGCTCAGTTGGCACTGGATTGGTTACTTAGCCAGTGCTCAACTTGTCTCTTTGCAGTGGCACGGGTAATTCCTAAAGCCGGCTTAGGGCCGATGAGTGGCTCTTGAGAACCCCTTCTGGCATCAGCTTCTTCGTTACCCTCTATTTCACTACGGCCTGGTACCCATAGTAGTTTCACCCAGTTTTTTGTACCCAGTCTATTCAGTGTCTGGCAACATTCCAGAACCAACCTGGAGTTGATTCTGGGTGAACTCAATGCTCTTAGTGCTGCCTGACTATCTGTGCAGATGTAAATATGCAGATTGAAATAACCTCTTTGAAGGTTCTCCTGAGCACAGGTTAGGATGGCAAATACCTCCGCCTGGAATACAGTGGCATATTTTCCTAGGGCAACGGTGAGTTTGACCCTCGGCCTACAGCCGTAGATGCCAGCACCAGATCACCCCGCCATCCTGGAGCCGTCTGTGTATCAAACAAGTCCCCTTGGAGTTAGAAGACGCTGTTGCCGACACTGATCGTTCTTATCAGGAATGAGTACCTGAAATGCTTTGTGGAACATGTAAAGCGGAGCCATGAAATCGCTATTTGTGAGAAGTTCTGGGACCTTCTCAAAATGTTGGATGATCCCTGAGTGTCCCACTTGTTCCCCTTTCATGACCCACATCTGACCCTGGTTTAGTCTGTAGGCTGACTTCCTAGCCTCCGCCTCAATCACTAGGTGAAGTGCGCATTGCTCCTGTTATGCCTAAACAGGCCAATCTCTGTAGTCTGTTGAGGCTGTTTCTGGTTGTTGCCTTTTTGATTGCCGGCCACCAAACAAGAGCAGCATATGTTATTATTGGTCTTGTAACCACCGTGTATAGCCATTTGGTGACACAGGGCTTGAGACCCGAGCTGGTTCCAAAGGTCCGTCTAGAACTCCACAGGGATGCAGTGGCTCTTTGTATTTGTCTCTCTACATGAGTCCTCCCATTCAGCTTTGAATCCAGGATAACTCCAAGATATATGATCGATTCGGAGGGCTGGAGAGCTTTACCGAAGAGTGCGAGCTGTCTGAGACCCTCAATTCTCCTTCTTTTGGTGAAGATGACAAGTTCTGCTTTGGTAGAATTTATCCTGAGCCCTTGCGTTACACACCAGTTTTGTACAGTAATGAGGGCTTCTTGCATGATCTCACTTACTGTGCCAGCGAACTTTCCCATTGTAAATATTGCAAGGTCATCAGCGTAACCTAGCACAAAGATGCCTTTTGCAGAGAGCTCGCTTAGTAGCCCGTCCACGGCCAGTCACCATAACATTGGAGACAAGACTCCACCCTGAGGACAGCCCCCTAGTGACCGTCGCTCTAATAGAGAGCTCGTCTGCTGAAACGATTACCTGTCGGCCCGACAGCACAGAACCGATCCATCTTATCAACGAAGGTTCGATCCCGTGCCTTTCGGCCGCTACACAGATAGAGTCAAAGGAGGTGTTATCAAACGTCCCTTCTATGTCCAGGAATGCACCGAGCGCAAGCTCTTTGTGGTGCAGGGCTTTCTCTATCTTGAAGACGATCGCATGGAGTGCCGTCTCAACTGACTTGTGCGTGTTGTGGCGGGTGCTGCCGAAAAGCCACTAATGCTCCATCCCTAATAAACCTTTCAGTCAGTCTCTCCTGCACTGTTAGCAGGAAAGAAGTCATGCTGATAGGTCTGAAGTCCTTTGCGGGCATCATGCATTGCATGTCCCGCTTTGGGTAGGAAAATTACTTTGACTATCCTCCAGGACACAGGAATGTGTCCTAGGACCAGGCTAGTACGAAAAATGTGATATAGGGGCCGTCCTCCAATCCATGCTGTAGCAGAGCCGAAAAAAATCCGTCAGCACCAGCGCTCTTATATGGTTCAAAGGTGAACAGTGCCCAATTCAAACGATCTAGACTCACTACCTTTGATGCCGTCCTCCAGTCCATTGCAGTGTGAGCAATGCGTGGGGGCC
>CALNHX010006536.1:0-87549 GCA_940337035.1 Agriotes lineatus
TATTATTTGCGAATTAATTACCTTTTCCAAAAATTTTTATAGTGTTGGTAAGAGGCTAATAAGCCGTAAGTCCCTGCATAAAGTAATATCGCTTTTTTGGAATCGGCAAAACAATGGCCATCCTCCAATTACTTGGCATTTTATTCTCCAAAATTGCAATATGAATTGTATGCGTTATACAGGGTGAGTCAATTTTACTAGAAAGCTCGATTGCACTTAAGCCGTTAAAGATATATGAGTCAAGTGCCACTATATTCAAGAAGTTATGATGCAGTTTGTAAAATTATTTTTCAGGGCAGTATTCAACTTAAATTTTTTTAAATGGAACACCCTGTACATTTTTAATTATATGGATTTTTTTCTAGGACCTATGAAATAGCTATTTAAGTAACAAGGAATGTAAGGATCTATTAACATTTGAGGCAAGCAAGTATAAGCCAAGGCAAAGCCGCGGCTTGTTGCCTGCCGAAAATGTTAATAGGCGATACATTCCGAGTTATCTTATTATATTTTTCCCGCTGCTTATCGAATTTTCTTTAGAGTTTTTAAAAAAATGGTTTGGTTTATCATCTGTTACCAGGATTAATTTTCGTGAGTCGTGTTACCTGTAAGTGTCACATGTAACATAAACACTTGCAATTATAAACAAAACGTCTAAGTCTGCATCTTGCGTTGCTAATTTTATTATCCTAGGAACTTAATCATAATATTAAGTTCCGTTGTCAAGGGAAAGCAGCAAACAAATATAATCGCCGACTTAAAGGTTTTGTTACTAAGGCTGTATCACTGACTTACATGCTAAGCAGCGGGAAAAAGTTTATTTTTTGAAATTTGCTTCAACCGTTTTGAAGTTATTCGATTTTTTTCTGCAAAAACGTGAGCTTACGGACACTAATTCAAAGAATCACAGTGCACTTGATAGTAGAGATATCTAATTGAGATTTTGCTCATGCTTAAACCACATTTTGGAGTATCATTTGATTTATTTGGCAATAAGAACGCTTACCTGCGTTGTGGGAGTACTTAGTTGTGACACGGTAACTTTTCGAAACTTTGAAGGGTCATAACTTTATTTTTTCAAATATATTTTATTGCTTAGTCGTATTCAGCATCTCATTTTACAATTTTTATGTCCGACATGTTCTATGCCAAAAATTGATAGATAAAAATGCGTTTCTTTTGTTTTTTGTTTTATTTTATTAACTCTTATTTAACACACGTTATATTATTACATTGTTAAATTCCATTTAAAATTTTAGAGAAAATTTGTCTTTTAAGTTAACTTTTTATTTTGTACGGTTTCTGCAGAATTTGTAATTTTTGAAAATCTTTGACAAATGCTTAAAAATTAAAAATACAATTTTTGGCTAATTATAGGATCACTATAAAAGAAAGTTGTGTGCGTGTATCACACCAGATTTTTTAATCTGCGGCTAGTCTCATCTATTCGCTTGTAAAGTGAACATTTGTGTGTGCACCACAAATACAATCTTTCTGTGTTCCACACAAGCCATATTAAGCATTTGTTATAATAATAATAATAATAGTAATGTTTATTCAACGGATTATACCATTTACAAGTATATATTTGTTGCTAAAATATTAACAGCAAGTCTAACTTGTCATGGGTAAATTACTTATAAGTTTAGTTTAGTATACTTAGAGATGGTCGTCCATTGTTTTATTGTAAACAGGAAGTAATTGATGTTACTGAAAGGTGTGTCAATGTAATTTTAGCAAACGTGTTACGGTTCAATTACGCAGCCATTTGATTTCGAGATCTGTAGTATTTATTTAGTATTGTTACGCATCTTTTCATTCTGTTGTCTTTGGTACTCAGTTTGTATTTCGCGCACTAGCGCCACGCCTACTTCTTTGGCCTTGCTGCGAAAGTTTGATGCTGGCAATTGTTCGGAGCGCTTCATTTTCCACCTCGATCGGTGAAACAAGATGAAGTCGGTTTACAAGTATTGAAATTTCGGAGGATTCTTGGGCTGCCGTTAGTTTTTGGTCGTGTGAAGTTTCATCATGAGGGAAGTTCAATCCAACGTCATTTGGTGGAGTTCGCTACCGAGTGTTTCGCATATGCTTGGAATTTTGTCCAAGGTAAGTAGAAAGTTCGCGTCGTAATGCTTTGTATTTCTTGTATGCTGTCGTGGACCTTTTCCTCCCGTATAGCAGGCAGTGCCGGAGAGCCGATCTAGGCATTAGTTACAGTCAGGGTCATTTCCTCTACGTGGGGATGCTTCAGGCGATTTTGGGCTGTATTGCCGCACGAAATGGTATCAAACGTCATTGAGAGCCCGGGTCAGGGGCGTGACCCTGTGAAGTCACATAGAACTAACCTTTGCTGTACTGTTTGCCTGTCCGTTTATTTTAATGTGTAAAATTAATATTATTGCGAAGTTTGTGAACTGTAAGTATTGTAACCTTTGCCTGGGGTACCTCATTTTCGTATTTGTGAATTATTGATCATATCAATTAATTTGTGGCAACTTATGATTCCAATTATGTTAAAATATTGTGATACTGGCTGTGATTATATTGTGTGAATTATGTTATGTAAAAGGTTGACTGCACTGCTTTGCTTCTTAATCACCGAGGTGCTGGTCGAAGTCCTTTTCTGCAAGACCCGCTCTGCGAACTGCAAACATTTGCTAACACAGGAAGCGCGAAAGTCTATTTTAGAAATAAAACGCGTACAGCATGGTAAACCCATTTAATAACAATGCTGCACTGTAACACACACGATTTCAGGGCTCCATAGCTAAGTGGTAAGCATTCTGGCTACTGATCTAAGGCCCTGAACACACGGGATTCCGTATCCCAGATTCGGTATGCGGGATACAGGATCTGAGTCTGTTCAGGCACGGCGACTGAATCTCAGACGCGGACTTGCAGTGCCGTGCTGTTATGGACCTAGCATTGCTGTTTTTTGTTTCTGTCGAATTCGTCTAGAAGTGCTGTATTTAAAGTCAGGGATTGGGCTCTACTAAGCTAATAAATTTTTCATTGTCAAATAATGTACGCTCCATGATCTTTGTATAGTAACGAACGCAATGATTATTCGATTTAAATAGAAGTTGAAGAAAATCTGCTACGCCTATGATATGATATCATGTTCTGGCTGGCAAAAGTAGGCGTGTCCAGGCCGTGACACACGTGGACTCATATCCTCTATATGCTCCAATGGTAAATCGGTATCCGAGATACAGAATTTGTCGCCGGCGGCCGAAGTGGAGAGATAAGGAAAATCGGCCGCCGGCGACACATTCTGTATCTCGGATACCGATTTACCATTGGAGCATATAGAGGATATGAGTCCACGTGTACCACGGCCTGGACACGCCTACTTTTTCCAGCCAGAACATATGATATCATATCATAGTCGTAGCAGATTTTCTTCAACTTCTGTTTAAATCGAATAAGCAAGGCGTTCCTTACTATACAACGATCATAGAGCGTACATTATTTGACAATGAAAAATTTATTAGCTTAGTAGAGCCCAATCCCTGACTTTAAATACAGCACTTCTAGACTAATTCGACAGAAACAAAGAACAGCAATGCTAGGTCCATAACTGCACGGCACTGCAAGTGACTGAAGGCCCGCGTCTGAGATTCAGTCGCCGTGTTTAAACAGACTCAGATTCTGTATCCCGCATACCGAATCTGGGATACGGAATCGCGTGTGTTCAGGGCCTAAGGGTCGAGAGTTCGATCCCCGACCCCGGTGAGGTTTTTAAAAATAAAAAAATGCGGATGAAAACCTCTACAGAATGCCATCATTCGGAAGTGATGTAAAGCCGTTGGTCCCATGTTACTACGATGTGTGGCACGTAAAAGATCCCTTGCTAAGGTTGGAACTCCTTAGTCTCGGCAAAATTCTAAGTAGGACTAAGGTACCTGGTACTCTGCATGCCTAGACCTTGTTCATGGGGTTGGCAAAAAGGATCTATAAAAGCCTACTTGCTAGACATAAGTCTCCCCAAAAATAACACAACAACAACACAACACACACGATTAACTACATATAGTCTGTTCACTAAACATAAAAACACAAAGTGGCCTTTGATTTCTAAAACTTCATGAGTGTACTTCCAAAATGCATCTTTTGTATAGGAATATACTTACAAAAAGTTACTAAAACAAATAGGTTAAGAGTGTGACATTTAATTAGCATCTGTCATAACTACTTTTAAAGATGTTAAACAAATACTGTGTTGGATACTATTGATGTAGCATTTATTAATAAGTATTTTTATTGGCAACCATATATGTAATGTTAACATTCCTGACTTCATTTGAGTGGGGGAAGTCGTACATTTCAGCCCGCTACTTCCCGCACTCACTTCCCGCTCAAGTGCGGGTAGGTGAGTAGGTAGGGATACTGGGAATCTTGTTGATCCATTCATGCGCTTCGCAACCTGTCGTATCATAATATAATAATTTTTCCAATTATTGTTTAGAATAAAGTGGTTGCGAATAAAAAAGTATACAAACCTCGACAGGAAGTTTCCTTAGTCTCTTCTTCGCGTCTCAATCAGCTAGCTAATCTCTCGGCAGTAATGAAACACTTCCCATCTCGGGCTGCAATATACTATTATTACACAAGCGCGCACTGAGTTATTTTACTCACGCGGTAGCACACACACATTGTGAATGGACCCTTTGATGCTTTGCCCACTGGAAACTCGCAGCGTGACGGAACGCACAACGCCGTCAGCTGATCTGTGCAGATCTATCACGCGACCTAATAACCACTGCAGAGGCGGTAGATTCTCTTCCTTTACCAAAACCAAAGATTACAGAATTCTGTAATCTTTGCCAAAACTAACGAGTCTATCTTAACCAACTCTGGTAGGGACTTGAACCACTTGGTCTTGCGTTGTAGTTCAGGCACAACTTCACGACTCCAACGACGCCAGAATCCTTGTAAGAATATCGTGGTCAATCTTATCAAATGCCTTGCTGAAGTCTGTATACACGGCCTCTACCTGGGTTCTGCCGTCGAGCGATTGAAATATTTTATCAACATAATGAATTAAGTTAGACTCAACAGATCTTCCTGGAACAAAACCTTGCTGCTCAGGAATAATCTTGGCGTGTACATTTTTAAATATAAAACTATAGGCAAATGATTCTACCAATTTCGCGGAACAGGACAAAATCGAGATAGGTCGATAGTTTTCAATTTTATTACGGTCCACTGACTTAAAAACAGGAATAGTGGACCTCTGTTTCCATATGCCAGGAAATGTGCCAGAACCAAAAGAGCAATAGCATAGATAAAGGAGTTGCTAATGAGGTAGCACATCTTTTAAAGAAAAGTGGGGGAATCTTGTCCGGTCCAGCGCCCTTACTCTCATCAAGAGCAGCGAATGCTTCCTCCACCTGATCGGCAGTAACTAAAGGAACGTTTTTCCCAAGATGTGTGAAATTAGGCTTATTACTGTGAGTGATGCTACCGTTGACAAAAACGGAGCCAAAATGCTTAGCAAAGAGATGAGATATTTCAGAACCAGTACTAGCAGTAACGTTTCCACAAAACATGACAGACGGAATACTACTACTAGAATTACGTTTATTACAGGCTGAGATTCTACTTTTCCAATATACGCCAAATAGTCTCTTGCAATCATTTGTTTTGATCTAGCTCTAAGTAAGTTAAACGCCAAATAATCTAATCTATTCATGTACTTCTTCCACCGTTTGTGTAATTTTAGTTTATCATTTATTACTTTTATAGTGGAGCGTGAAAACCAACTAGGGTATTGACTACGAACGGTTTTAGAAGGCACATGCCCAGAAATTATATTATTCATATATATGTATATATATACATATATATATATATATATATATGTTTTCTGCACAAGTCGAGATCTTTTAGTGATAAATAGTATACAAGTGGAGATCCGTTTGAACAAGTCGAGATCCAAATTGGATCTCGCCTTGTTTCTATGTGTATCTCGTGTTTTTCCAATTAATGCAAGTGAGGGTAGTGCGCCTCTAAATTTTAGTCCGGATCTCATTTTGTCCATTTTTATCAATTTTTATACAGAAATAGTTACACTAAACGCGCTAAAGAGGGCGCTCCACAAGTTATACAGTGTTTGACATTTTATGCACAACCTGAGATCCTGCATATTCGGCAACGTCGCGTCGGTAATTAGATCTTACACATATAAGCCAAGGCGAGTATTTCCTAGTAATGGGAAAATAAGGGATCTTTTAAAATATATAAGTTGCATTTTATTAATGTTTGTTGTTTCAATTTATTTTTATGGGAGACTTTGAGTAACAACATGTCTACATATACACAAACAAAACAATAGTTTGGTGGAGGTATGTTGATGATGTTTTTGCAATTTGGCCATATAGTATTGACGATATATTTCTTGAACATATTAACAATAAAAAAAATATCAAATTCACATTAGAAGATGTTGTAAAAAGTATTTACGATAGAGCCAAGGTTAATTGAACTAATAATGAAATCTTCAAAATAAAGAAAAGATTTATTATAAATGTTTTAAATGATAACGGTTATTCCGAGACTCTTGTTCAGAACATTTTTGATGTACGAAACAATAACACGCATGTATTTTACATAAGATATATTTTGCTGTAATTGTCACTATTAGATTGTCTTTTGTTTTTGACTTATGACGTTAGCGATATCTTTTTAAATTGAAACCCTAACTTTTTATTATGAATTTGGACAAAGCATGCAATTCTAGGACGCTAAAAAAAGTATGATACCGTATTTTGAAATTTTTGAGAACATCGTACCGTCACCACATTCCCTCAATACTAAAATTTGAATTCGTTCTTTTTCACTGAAATATCGCAAAATTATTTATTTTATTAAGAGCACACAACAAAAACAGATAAACAAACTATGAAGAACTGTCATAATTTTAGGGCTAACTCATTGTTTCATACTACTTGATTTTTATTCGATTTTTGTTTTAATATTTAAAGCGATGTTCTCGAAAATTTCCGTATTCCGTGTGAATGCGGAAAAAACTATATCGGTGAAACATCAAGGCCTTTAGAAATTAGGGTTGAAGAATACCAAAATTTAATTAAGAAATACCAGATTAACCAATCTAAAATAGCAGAACATGCTTGGAACAACAACCACGAAATACATTGGCATAACACAAAAATGTTATTTATAGAATCGATATTAACTAGACGTGAAATTAAAGAAGCTGCGTATATTTTACTAAACAAAGACGAATGCGTGTCCACACATTTAGTTGATTTAAATACTAGTTGCCTATCCATTCTTAAAGAAGTAATCAAGTAGGCGGCTGTCAGTGTCACACTGTTTTATTGGGGAGGTTAGTCGCACTCTGCTAGATTTCCAATAAAATAAGCTAAGCTCTCATAGTTAATTTAACAGTTAATTGTTGTAAATGGAAGTAGATTTGTCTTCTGAAACGTTCATGTTCTGATATTTTTATTTTGTGGTATGGCGAAATATATTACAAATAGCACGATTACTATTAATATTATGTTATATGTACCTACTAGAACGCGTTGGCCAGCCTACGTCTGGCCCCCTGCCAGCGTAAAGAATCGGTTAACAATAAAAATGCTTGCTTAATCTGGTAGCCAGCCTACATCCGGCCCAGTATGCGGGCCCTTCATGCTGCGTGTTGCTGCGCGATCGGCATGTACGATCGGCATGTGCGCGCGCCTGCTTAGGGTCCGGACGGCCGGCGGCCGGCATCGGCTCTTATAATATAAGATACAACGGAAAATTTGAATTTCGGATTATTTTTAGTAGATTCAACCATTTTTGGGAACTTTTCAATTGAAATCGATAACCTTTTTATTACTATACGATTTAAACAAAATTAATAGTTGGCTGTTGGAGATCATCATTGCTATTTGGTATAGTATTCCAACCAGAAATTGGAAAGCTATTTAAAATCAGGCCAGCATTGAAAACAGTAAGTCACTTCGTAATTTAATTCATAAAATTACTGTTTGATTGTCATTCAGTGACACTTCGATAATAACCTTCAAATTTGACAGATGCATTGGGAAGTTTGGAAAATATATACGTTTTTCAAAATTTTCTATGCTACTATACGGTTTTAAAAACTCAACTAGTACCTACTTAAATCATGCACAATGTTACAATGCCTTAACAAAACAGTTACATGTACAATTTGCAGTTGAACTGTCATTACTTGAAAGCTGATTGACATTAGAATATTATTTACTGATTGTATGAAACCAACTTAGACATGACTTACACTTTTCATGGTGTACTGGATTTTAAATAGCTTTCCAATTTTTGGTTGGAATACTATAGCAATTTCAAATATTTTTTTTGCTTTTGGTTAAACCGGATGTACATTATGCATTTTTTGGTTATATTTTTAAATTCTTCATCTTTTACTCTTGTATGTATAGAATTTCAGTGGGATTCTATAAAAAGTTTTGCCCAAAATCGCGTCTAAGGATTGGTAATTTTATTCGGTTATACAGACAGCAAGCACCGTCGATCCAATAAATTGCTCAACATGTTCACAGTTTTGTAAAACACACGCCTCTGATTTCTTTCGGAGTTCTTGGTTGGTTTCTTTGCCTTTCTCATGGGATGATAACTGGGCACATCTGATTTTATTTTCTAAATAATCTAGATTAAAATAGAAAAAAATCCGAAGGTGTGAGATCAGGTGATCTTGGAAGCAATTCCACAGGCCCATTGTTTGCAAGCAAACGGCCATTAACGCAGCATTGGGGTATTCCCAAACAATAAAGGCGGAACGGACGCGCAGTGAAATCGTACCGGTAAAATCTCATAAACGGGACGATATCACCTGATTTTTGCAAAGTGGTAGTATAACATAGTAAAAGAGAAAGTAAGCAACAACAAAAAATCGGAAATCTCAGTTATAACCATACGAAATAAATGGACGTGAGTACGTGTAAGTGTATTGCAGAGTAAGCCACGCTGAGAGGCGACCTTATCGCATTTAAAGAATCTGAAGTAACCACATAAAGATGTTTAGAAGATGAACAAAAAAGAAAAAGGACAGGGAGCTAGATACCAACACGGTAAAGAAAATTTTCGGAAGGAGAAAAAAAATAATCAGGTACCCAGACCAAAATAGACAACCAAACCAGGAAAATAAAGTAAACATGGGCGATTGAGAAGTTTTAAAAATATGATGAAGGAAATTATGGAACAAATATAAAAAATACGTAAAAAAATAAAAAATTAAGAGATGAAATCAGGAAAAAGGAGCTGAGACGGAAAAAATTAAAATTGCAATTAGCAGAAAGGATAGAAAAGTTAGAGGCAGTAATAAACCAGTTCCTAAGCAGGGAACTAGGAATACAAACAAATGTTAAAAATGTGAACATCATAGGCAAGAGAAAAACAGGGGGAAATAATTAGTATAGAGATGAAATCCTAAGACAAAGAACAACAGGTTATATAAAATAAAAATTATCCCAAGGGAAAGAAGAATACATTGATCATGAAATGACGTTAGTAGAAAGAAATATGCAAGCGTAAATCAGAAAAATAGAAAGAGAAGAGCAAAAGGAAAACAAATCAAAATAGGATATAAGAAGATAACAACGTTTTATTTTAGTTTGGTTATCGAAATGGACAAAAATTAAGAATTCGGTATTTTGGGCACAGGCTGGTGCTGTGCATTTTTGGTGTGCTGTGATTTCTTTGTAGGTTCTTGATATTGCTATATTAGATTGTTGGATTGTTGATATCTGTTTTACTGATTACCAATTTTATAGACTTTCGGCCCATAAAAGCCATATTCCGCCGGCTGTCGAGGGCCAGTAAACAAGGTTGTGGATAAAAAATTAAATTAAATGAGGAGCATCCGTGCAAAACCGGCTATATCCATTTTCGTAAAATGTTGGGAAAATGGCAAAAACTTCCCATTTCCTGGCCTTTACAGATAAAAAAAATGAAATTTTATGTCTTGTGGGCATTAATGTACTTGATTGATGGGACATATTTTCATTTTCAAATAGGTTTGCTTCAAAATCCGTTAACAAATGTGGAAGAAAACTTTATTTTTCAAAAATAATGAAAAAATATATCTATAAACCACAAAATAACGCACATTCTTAGTTAAAAAAATTAAACAGAATAAAAAAGATAACTTATATTAATACGGCAGGCTCTTCATAATGGCAATTTGATATAGCCAGGTTTGCTGAAAAAACGTGGTTTTGATCTAAAACCTGCTTTTCAAATGTAATTGTAACATTGATATAGCCGGTTTTGGACAGCATCACTTTAGTTGTCGATAGAGCTGAAGCTAAAGATGCAAAATCGAGAAAAAAAAAACGAAAACTCGAAAAACAAATGGATATGGCCGGTTTTGCACGGATGACCTTCAAACATAGTATTATGTCTTTAATGAACCGAAACTATGAAAATACAGATGTACTGTAGTCTACATATTGATATAAGAAAAAGTTCTTACAGCTACTTGTTTTTATAAGTGCTGTATACGAATACTTTAATTTATATCCAGGTCTATTACTTAAAAACATTTAAATGATTTTCAGGCATTCTGTTTTTTATGGGAAATTTTATTTCGAATATGAGTTTCAAAAGACTACAACATAATGAATGGTCGTTCCACTGCTAAAATAGTTGCGTGCATAAACAAAACTTTTCGCAAGCATTCTCTCTTTTATGATTGCTTTCTTATCCAAGAGGTATGGCAACCTTGCAGGATCTCATCTTATGCTACGTACATCACCATATACACCTCCGGACCTCTACTTGTATATAATTTATCACGGATCTCATGTGGTTTACATTATATCACGAATGAGTCAAGTGCTGAAATTGTTCCCCTCTCCGTGGTTAGGATTAAGTAACGGATTAGGCAATTGTTTGTGGAAAATATATTCAGCAAAGTCGTACTGTTGTGGTGGATCTCGGGTAGTCCAACATTTATCCCGGATCTCCACTTGATACAAAAACAGATATATATATATATATATATATATATACACAGCTCAACAGGCCTTAGAGGCCCATGGCTTAAAGTTTCTCTATTATTTTCTTCCATTCTTTTCTGTTCATGGCTAGGTCTCGCCATCTTTCGATCCCTAAAGTGCGTAGATCTTCCTCACACGTCTCCAGCCATTTCTTCCTTGCGCGGCCTCTTCTTCTCCGAACTCCACCTCTCACCATTATTACTTTCGCCCACCTGTTCATTGGCATCCTTGTCACATGTCCCAACCATCTCAACCTGGTAGTTCGGACTGTTTGGCTAATAGCGGGTTTTTTGTACAGTTGCATAATTTCAGCATTTGTTCTTCTCCTCCATTCATTTTCTCGCACTTTGACTCCTCCGAATATTTTTCGTAGTACCTTGCGTTCCCAAATGTTTAGTTTTTCTTCTTCTTTTTTGTTCATCACCCAGCTTTCACACCCATACAGTATTACTTTGATAGTGGAGCGCGAAAACCAACTAGGGTATTGACTACGAACGGTTTTAGAAGGCACATGCCTAGAAATTATATTATTCATAGCTGTATAAAAAAGATTGACAGCTAAATTTACATTATTTGATTGCAGAAACAACCAGTTTATTGAATGAAACATATCATTTAATATAGAATAATTCGCCTTACGGTAATTATATATAATATCGCATTGTAATTTTAAGTTTTGAATTATTTCGGTTTTTATAAGAAAATCGATAGGCGGATGATGCGTGTCAACCCTTAAGATGGGAACATCTGAACGATTAACATTAACAATATTTACATCATTGCACAATATCAAGTCTAAGATCATATCATTATCATTTGCTATACAATTAAATTGCATAAGATTACAAAAAGATATTGTGTCTAATGCATCCATAAGTTTGGTTGGAATGTTTGTCGGATTTAAATAACCACGCGCACCACTTAATTATAGATAAATTGAAGTCACCAGCTACTAAAAACAAATTATTTTGATTTGAATTTATGATATTGTTCAGCGAATTAATGAAAGATGCAAGAGCAAGCTCATTGCCCGTTGGTAGATAAACAACATATGTGTAGCTTGCGTGAGTTGCTACCACTATTGACAGTTACCCATTAATCCTCCGCATCTCTGAACCAAGAGGATTGTACCACAGCAGATAGATTTTCACGCACTGCAATGAGAGTGCCACCACCTTCTGATTTGACGGATGCGCTCGATTCGCGATCGCGGCGGAACATATTATTATTATTATTATTATTGAAATTAGGACAGGCAGCAACAAGCTGATGTGCCCTATACAAGTTTAACAAGAGGTACTTAACATTAAACTAAAAGTAAAAATTATAATTAAGTGAATAAGAAATTGGTACATGTTTTTATGCAAAATTTTGTAGGTCTCTATTAAATCACTCACTGTCGTCTGTCCGAAAGTGTAGTCAGCTGTAGTCTTTGTAATCGTTCCTCATATGGTAGGTGTTTTAGACTGATGGGTAATTTACTTAATCTCCGTTGTACATTTTCAATTAAAGTTACATCTTTTACGAAGTAGGGAGACCAAACTACAACAGCAAATTCTAATATAGGACGTACATAGGCTTTAAAAAATTTTAATACCAAATCTTTGGAAGTGTTTGCAAAAGCTTTCTTGATCAGGAATATTAAACGATTAGCTTTCTTGGTGACTTTTATTACTTGAGAATCCCATTTTAAGTCGTTGAGATAGTAACACCAAGATCAACTTGGGAATTAGTAGGCAGTAATGGAGCACCATTTAGAAAGTACACATTACGCGGGTTTTTTGTTCCCATATGAAGCATTACGCACTTAGACACATTTAAGGATAACAGCCACGTATTACACCAAACAGTGATAGCAGCTAGGTCTTCTTCTATGGTGGTTTTGTTTGTTATTGGGTTGTTGTACAGCTTGGTGTCGTCCGCATAGCAGCACGAAGGTGAGGCGATGGTCTCGAGAAGGTCGTTTATATAGATTAAGAATAGCACCGGGCCAAGTACGGAGCCTTATGGTATGCCACTCAGCACGGGCAACTCTTCAGATAGGGCGTCACCAACACGAACACGAAACGACCGGCCGTTGAGAAAAGCGGTAATCCAGTCTAGTAACTTACCGTGTATCCCACTATGCTCTATTTTATGGAGAAGTCGGCGGATGGGTACCCGGTCAAAAGCCTTCTCAAAGTCCAATTATATGATGTCTATTGGTTTTCCTCTGTCGATCATTTTTGTCCAGTCATTTACACAAGTTAGGAGGTAACTACGGAACGACCCGGTATAAAACCGTGTTGTAATTGACTTATAAGTTATAACTGCGTTTTCCGATAGAAAGTTTATTGCTTTGTCGACTATTATTCGCTCCATAACTTTACATACAACGGATGTTAGACTTATTGGCCTGTAATTCTCAACACATAATTTGTCTCCCTTCTTATAAATAGGGGTGACCGTGGCACACTTCCAGTCTGATGGTAGCATTGAAGAATCCATTGATAACTCCATAATGTTGCTCATAATGTGTGCTAACCTAGAGGCTACGTGTTTAAGAAAATGGGGGTGTAGGTCATTAAGGTTTGGCGAGGAGTGAGAGTTGAGATTTAACAGGTGCTTTTCCACTAATTCTGGGGGAAAGGATACGGTAAGCAAAGAGCTAGAATTACGCTTCTCTCGTGGGACTTTTGGAAGAATGTCGGCTGGGTCCCTGATATATGTTATATGGAATTGTTTTGCAAACAGGGAGGCGACCTCGGATGATTGCGTGTATATGACTCCTTGTGCATTACGTAGTACTGGTAACGATACAGATGTGCCAAGTTTAAATTTCACGTAGGCAAAAAAGCGGTTGTTGCCACCTTCCACAATAGAGGTTTCGTATTGCGTTCGTGCACGTCGTAGACAGCTGGTGACTTTATTTGCATAATTAAACGAACTTACCTTAAGTGATGTTTGATTGTAATTATAGTATATGCTTTACCTTCAATGATCACTCAGTAATACTCCTCTTTGCCCTAGGCGCCGCCACAAGTTTAAAACCGAAAATAGAAATCTTTCCCGTAATCCAATGCTGACTGATGCATATACTATAATTACAATCGAACATCACTTAAGGTAAGTGGGACTATCGGCCAACTCGGAAAAGACCTAGCTTCTGTCAATCACAAGAAGGAAGAAAAACAAGTATAGGAATCTAATACTATACGGAAAAGAATTACAGATGGTCGAGAAGGTCAAATATTTGGGTGTGATTTTAGACACCAAATTGACATTCAAACACCAATGGAACATGTTACAAGCAAAGGCTGCAGAGCATTCTGGACCTGCAGAAGAATGTTTGGAAAAATATGGGGACTGTCACCAAAAATGGTATACTGGCTCTTCACAAGAGTCATTATACCAACGATAACCTATGCATCCTTGGTATGGTGGCACAAGGCAAGCAATATTAAATATAAGAACTCGCTTAGCAAAATACAAAGAATGGCCTGTATTGGAATGACGGAGACAATGTCAACAACCCCGACAGCAGCGTTAGAAGCTCTGCTGAACCTTCCCCCATTGCACCTAAGGGTAGAGGCGAAAGCAAGACTAAGGGCATATAGGCTGAAAATACAAGGGTATGATCGCTATCCTGCACATCGGGGATACCATACCGAAATCTTTAACCGATTACGTGAAAACCTCATTCTGCAGATGAAGTCCGACAAAATAAAGACATCTTACCAGTTCCAAAAACCGTTTGAAGTATATCTTCCAGAGCGGGAAGAGTGGAACGAGGAAGAAGTCTTAACCAAACTAAAGGGGGAAGTCTGGTACATAGACGGATCAAGAACAGAAAATGGAACAGGTCTGCGCATTTATGGCACGGGACCAGGAAATGCAATAAGCATAAACCTGGGACAATATGCAACAGTATTCCAGACCGAGGTAACAGCAATTCTAACCTGCGCCCAATTAATGGTGCAGAGATCCTACAAAGGCAGGAGAATACATATCCTGACGGACAGCCAAGCAGCTTTAAAAGCGCTGTCATCCAACCAGTTCAACTCAGAACTGGTATATGAATGCCACAAAAAACTGGTTCAACTGGGAGAACACAACAAACTTAGCCTGTTGTGGGCCCCAGGTCACCAAGGAATAATAGGCAACGAAAAAGCAGACAAACTAGCAAAATCAGCCAGTACTATCCAGCTGATAGGACCAGAGCCTACCTGTAACATAGCTTATAGCATGATCAGGGAGCAAACTAGAAGCTGGTTACGAGATAAACATCGCAAATTCTGGCACGACTACCCTAAAGCAAGGCACTCTAGAAACTTCATAGGGGAACCGTCCAAGAAAGCAACGCTGGCACTCGTGGAAAATGGAAGGGAGAAAATAAAAGACATAACAAGGATAACTACAGGACACTGTTATATGAACAAACATATGCACACAATAGGAGTGGCGACAAACACAGACTGTAGATTCTGTGAAGAGGAGGACGAGACTCCAATCCACTGGATATGCGAGTGCGAGGAACTCATAACCCTGCGACATAAACACTTTGGGGAAACAACAATCGAACTCGAACTGCTGATAAACACCTCACTAAACTCACTAGTAAGCTTTTTTGAGGACATCGGAATACCTCTGTGAGGCTAGGTGAAGCACTGGGTTGTGCACAATAGGTCTTTTAGGCCGCAGTGCAGAAACGGGAACTAACCCAACCAGAAGTATATATAATGTAATAATAAGGTAAGTTCGTTTAATTATGTAATTATAGTACTCTGCTTTACCCTCAATGATCACCCAGTAGTTGTTTGTTTGTTTGTTTGTTAATAGACAAGGTCTAAGCATGCAGAGTACCAGGTACCTTAGACACCGACTGCTTTGGTCATATGGTGAAAGTCCTACTTAGAATTTTGCTGAGACTAAGGAGTTCCAACCCTAGCAAGGAATCTTTTACATGCTACACATCGTAGTAACATGGTACTCACGACTTTACATCACTTCCGAATGATGGCATTCTGTAGAGGCTTTCATCTGTATTTTTTATTTTTAAAAACCTCACCGGGACCGGGAATCGAACTCGCGACCCTTAGATCAGTAGTCAGGATGCTTAACACTGAACTACCGACTCCGACTAGTAGTTGTTTAACCCATTATTGCCCGAATAATTTTTTCTAAATAAAGCACATATTTTCGTGTCTAAATGACTTATGTTGTGTCAGTAAAGCCATATTTAGGATTTTATCTACGACCACTACTAAAAGTAGGCCTTTTAGCGCTAGCTTGTTTCACTAAAGGTGACGTTTTATAGTTTACCGTGTTTAAAGAAATCAGATGTTTACTTTTAGCACACGGGCTAAAAGTGAAGTGAGGTTATAAAACTACAATTTCGAACTGCAGGTGAAGTTGTAAAGCTATTCTATTTGCTTCTTGCGTTACAGGTAAAGCGTTTTTGAAATAATTAAAGCGTTATGTAATGAATACAGTCATATGTGGAGTATCAATAATTACATTTTGTAACTCACCTTGACAGCACGGGCGTGGCCAAACAATCGCCCGCGCGGCGTGGCCTACTGTTCATTATGACATAAATTAAAAGTGTCGCAGATGCGAACCTTTCTTAAATCGATATTTATGGATTAATAACGGTAAAATTAAGGTCGTAGATAAAATATTGTATGCAACGCGTGCTAAAAGTCGTTTATGCGCGAGACGTTTCATAATTTTCATGTCTCGCGCATAAACGTCGACTCTTAGCACTTGTTGCATAAATAGCTATTAAATGATTTTTTATTAATTTTTACATTTTAGACGTTCCATTTTTGGAACACCGGGCCCACTAAATACAAGAAAAAAATTAAAAAAGTTAATGGAAAAGCATATAATTCGCATAATGTTATTGACATTACAAAGTACTAAAATAATAACAATTATTCCTATTTAACATGAAAAGCTTTAAAACAAAAATCGTGCAAGTTGACATTACATTTTTCAGATTTCCTTGTTGCGTTCTTCTTGCAAAGCGCGCATCTGTTTTGCTTTTCTGCGACTACAATCCAGTGATCATAGCGATCATAACGAATATTGTCTAAAACTCGACTACATATTTCCTTTGACGATTTTGGTCGTCCTCCTCCAATAACAGGAGTAGCATATTTTTTCAAGTAAACCTGAACGATATACCGACGGAAAGCTAGGTAGTCCATCCCTCTGATTTTAGCATATCGTCGATAGACTTGCCAGGCATTGTGAACATTCGTGTCTATGAGAAATGCAAAATTTGCCCACCACCATTTTTTTTGACCTAATTGAAATTCTATAACGGTCGATATTCTCGTCCATGCGGGCTACACCACCCATGTACTTATTATATTTGGAAATTACCAATGGCTGCGTTACCGGCATTTTTTTCTTTTCCTTGCGTATCCACCTGCTCACTTTTTGGATAGGTGTGACGGTATCGCATGAACTTACTATTACAACGGCTCTATTATCGTTCCAAGTTGTTATGGGTACCTTTGTTGCAGTATCGGTTCAAAAATCGTAAGTTTCCCTTTCTTTTTTTTCCAGAACTTTCGCTGGAGTAATTGGACATTTTTCAATCCGATTAGCCATTATCGTTCCCGTATATCCATATCCAATTTCTTGGAGACCATTGACCAATTTCAAAGATGAAAAGTAGCGGTCGGCGTAAATTTTAAAATAAACGTTTTGTGGTAGCTTTGAAGCCAAAAACATGACAGTAGATCCTCCAACACCAAGGTCCATGTTTTTACTTCCATCCTGTTTTCCTTGGTATGGCTCAAATTGCATGAGGTAGCCTAGGGGCTCACACAAATACCACATTTTATAGCCATACCTTATTGGCTTGCCCCTAATAAACTGCTTATCAGAATGTCTCCCAAAGTATGGCACCATACTTTCATCTACACTGAGGTGTTGTTGAAAAGAGGCATATTCTAGATAACGGCCGTTTAGTAAATCGAATAGGAGTCGAAGCTTCGCAAACTTATCATTTTTTGGTAAATTCGCATTGTTGGCACAATAAGCACATCTTTTTATAAGCTCAAACCGGTTTCGACGCATAGCATTTGCTACAAAAGGATTATATGATTCGGTGTCACATTCCCATAACATTCGCCATCTTGGAACGTCGATGTGTCCCGATAATATAAGAATTGCAAGAAAGCATTTTAACTCTTCAACCGAAAGGTCAAACGAAAAGTCACCCATAGACCTTGCATAAATTATAAACATTCTCGTAAGAAATGTGCAGACTTCATCATCGAAAAAAAGTTCAAAGTATTCAACGGGATCTGAGCACAAAATATTTTTGCCTAAATTCGGAAAGTCAATGTTTGGAGGAATAGTCTCAACTGATTTAGCCCAAATACGTTTTTTCCTAACCTGCAATTTTTTTTGTAATTCCGACAGCGGTATATTATCCTCTTCGGATGCATCATCACTCAAACGCTCCTTTCCATCAGGGCCATGAAATGTAGCCGTGGCTTGAGCGCGTAGTTGGGGTCCACTCAGGTGATCAATGTTTACTTCTGCATCTTCGTCCCCGCTATCTTCACCACTTATGTTTTCATCATCACTGGGAGGGGTAATATAAATATCAGCCCTTTCAAAATCCTCCCAAAAAGCCTCATCTTCCACCATTTCAATCAGCTGCTGAGTTGTTAAAGAACTAAAGCAAACGTCTAATAAGTACCCGTAACAGGCGCGGTGTTCCAATTATGGAACATCTATGTTTACTCTCGTATAAAACTAAAATCTACCAAAGTTCATTGAAGTTAAGCATTTTACTATTTCAATAGGTTTATATATTTGCAATATTTTATATTTAAAGCAAAGTTGTGATCTCCTGGCAACAGCCAAGTGTATTTTATTATGTAAATACAACAAACGACAACTAAACACCGAATGTCAACAGACAGTGATAATGTAAACCTTACATAGGGATGAAAACTAAACTATTTTTACTCTACGAATCTTCTAAATTACAAACAGCTCTAGCAACGTTTGCCTTAACTGAAATAGGTCTATTGTAATATTTAGCGAAAACCTTTGATTGCTCGCCCCAACCTGCAGCTTTCCTAATTAATTCTACACTAACCCCTCGTACTTTTGCTGATGACGTAGCTGCATGACGAATGCTGTGAGCCGTGAACGTATTCTCATCCAATCCACTGGCATGCAGCACACCCTTTATCCATCGACTAATTGTTTGTGAGCTTGCAGACCGATGTGGTTTTTTAAATGTTATGAATAGCTTGGTACAGATTTTTCTAATGTCCTTTTTTCTTAATAAATAAATATTTAATGTCTGCCAGCTCCCATTCTAACTCAAACCTACTACGTCTTGACTCCCTATCTGCCTTAGTGTTCTCGCTAGATCGTATGTAAGATGCAAACACCCAAATGCTTCTTATCTCACACCACTGCCATAGGTCCCTAGCTAACTGATTTAACTTGGGAAATTGTACGCCCCCCCTCTATTTATATAAGAGATGGCAGTAGTGTTGTTTATCCTCAGTAAAATCTCACAATTTGTATAAACTTTAGCAAAACATTTTAAACCAAGTAACGCTGTTAGCTCTAAATAGTTAATGTGTTGCTCTTTCTCAATTTGGTTCCAAAAACCCATGAGCTCTTTGCCCTCCACAAAAATTATCAAACCCTGTTGAAGACGTGTCTGTAAACAATTTTTAACCTGAATTTAAACTGTCTAATTGGGTTTACAGAAAACTATATATTTCTTATTAACCAATCAAAATCGGCTGCTAATTCTTGAGAGATAATCAAGTGGCTATCAAAATCATTACTACACTGTTACAATGCCAAAAACTTTTGCCAAATTTTTTCGAGTAAACCCAGCCAAAAGCAATTGCTGGACATGCTGCGGTTAACATACCAATGAGGTGTGCAAAAAACCTGATTTTACAAGTTTTCCTATCCTTCATATTTTCTACTAAGTTAAAGATAGTTTTAATACTCGCAAAAAAACAACAACGGGTTTTAGTAATTTTGTAAAAACAAACGGAGCTGTACAAACCCCAAAAATTAGGCATTAAATTGAAACAGTACCCTTTCAAATTTAAATCTCAGATACTTCTTATGAGAACTTCGATAGGCACTAAAAAACATTCTTTAAGTCGATGGTTGCCATGAAACAGTTAGGAACAAATAAGTTACTAGCGGTTCTAAAATCTTCCATCTTGAAATGTTCAGTCTCCAGAACTAAGTTTAGCTTCTTTAGATTCAAAATAAAACGATTTGAGCAATTAGCTTTAGGTACCAGAAAGTATTTAGAAATAAATTGACCTATAGTGAAATTTTTATCCCAGTAAAAAATTTTCTCTTTTCATCTTAGTCAAATTGAGTGAAACCAAGAATCACCAGAACAACTGACCGTAGTAACTTAAAATAATTATTGACAGCATTGTCAGTTTGACACTGTCAGTATTTACATTTCAAAATAAAAGAGTTATCAGTTTAAATGCAGTGGAATACTTCGAAAATGAAGAAAGTAGTCACCATCGAGCAATCTAAAAAGCTTCAAAAGCATTCAAACTTGTAAAGGGTACGTTATACAATTTGAAGGATGGAGAGATTTCGACCGACAATTCACAGAAAATATGTCGCAGAAAGTTGCTGTAGCCAAAACTAAAATTGATTCTTGGTGTACATTTAGCCACTACTCCTAATTGCACTAGGATATTAATAGCTAAGCGTAACTCTACTTTCTCGGTCTCTGATCACTTAGGCTCAGTTGGAGCCTGGTGTTGAAACACCGACCTCTTGAATGGCAATCTATACCCTCTAATCCAGCTAAGAATCACTGGATCAGTGGTTATTGACCTCCATCTTTTGACAAAAAACCTTAATCTACCTGCTAGTGACAATGTGCTTACTTCTAGTAGAACCATTGCTTGGCTTGTGGTTGGTAGCCGTTCGTCTACCTGGGCTTGCAGTTTTCAATTGAGATAAATAGAAACAATGGATCTCCGAGCCTTCGAGTCGGACTGATGTACATCGCATAAGAAGCGACCAGCATCACTCAACAACTCTAATATAACCAAGGGGTTGATTTTGTCAACCCCCTGGTTACCAGTTTTACGTGCTGCCACGTTTGTGTGATATATGGGTTGCTTTTAAGCCCATATATCTTTGCCCTAAGAGGTCGAAATCTCATCTTCTGACCACTGTGCGGTAACTTAGGGGTTGTAAGTTACTAGTTATGGTTAAATAAAACTCCCACAAAAGAATAAATAACTTATATTAAAAGAATTTAAAAATTTGGATCAAGTACAAATTAATTTTACACTATCTGATCAATGGTTAATTAACTGTAGCTTCGTTAAAAGGATTGATCAAAATTATGCTTAATTTTTACGACATCAATTTACTTTGGAAGGAAAGAATAAATCTAGAGGCGGCCCTTTGAGTTGGTTAATATAAAATAACAACAATTACGTCTGACCTGTTACTCCTGCGTTGGCTACTTCCCCTTGATTTGATTATTTAGTTTAAACGGCGCGACCGTGTTCAGTTATAATAATTTAAATATGTTCGGCTAGATTTTAGATCCCCTGGTTGGCAATTCTTGAATTTTGAGTGGCTTGTCACATGCACTAGTCACATAACGATTTGAATATAACTTTCAATTTTGACTTAGGTTGTTTCGCCCGGCTCGCGGCATGGCGCCGGGACGCGGTCGCCCGAAACGGCTTTTGCCGGTAATTAGTTATTATCTCGCGGGATACGGGAAGACTGGCTGTCCAGTTCGCGTTCCCCAAAAGGTAAGTTTCTTTCGTGAATAGCCGGGAGTTCCCGTTTTGCCAACTTGCCAAAATGGCTTTATTCTTAGCGGCTCTTGGTACTGCATGAAACCAAACTGACTCATGGGTTCTCACAGTACAGAAATTGCATGTTTGCTGGCGCAGCCCGATTCTAAGAAAATTCTGCCAGTAAGTTAATATCGAATTTCTTGACTTCCCGGATGCAATTCAACCGTTGCTTGGATTATAACAATGTAACCTTTTACGTGCTTAGTAAATGAAATTTTGCGTTCGCAATAAATTTAATGTATGCAGGACCGGCTTTGTTTTATTCTTCCTCATGACAACTTAAAATCTATAAGATTTATAAATATAACGCAATTTCTTGCGGGTTGTTACACTACTCCCCGCTTTTTAAAAGTAGGCATGTCCTTATGGACATGTCTGCTTTTTTTAACAAAAACCCTTGACTTCCAAGTGAAATTAAATATTAATGCTGATTATATTGACCCATTTTCCTTAATTTATTGCCCTAAAGTGTCTTTATGCTTCATACCGTGTTTTGCGCTCACTTGTTTTTATTGCTCTGCTTTGTGACGCAGTTGACTTCGCACTACACTTTTTTTTTAATATGATTTGTCCACTGATTTTGTTTTAATACTCTGCTTTTGAAACACTCCCGCACTTCGCGTTTCACTGTTATGTTGACGTGGGGTGTCATCCTTCGGCTGTAGGCTGCTGTTTTTCGGCTCTGTCTTCTTCCTTCTGATAATTTGTTTACTTACTCCTCTGCAATATCTTATTTTCTATCCTTTTCATTTGTGTTGTCGCCTTTATAAATTTTTACTTTATTATTTGCACCTCTTCTTTGTATTTATTTCGGGCTTCATTACCAATATTTATTATTTATTCGTATTAATTATTATTGTATTATTTGTCTATCTTCTTCATCATATTTATTTGTAATTTTATGATTACTTAATTATTATTTATTCATGGTTGTGTTTGGAATTTATTTCAATGGTAAAGGAAAAGGAAGGTGCAACAGAGGCTATTGTTGCAGGTTTGACGGCCTCCAGAGTAAAAGATAATTAAAGGTGGAAAACTGTATAAAGTGGTTGATTTTATATAATGATGAGGTGAAAATGATATATTTCTTCTTCGATTACTAAGGTTTGAGTCGTTGTTTTATTTATTTGCGATATTACTTCTGCTTTCCCATGGTACATTAGCTGATTCCTCTGTCATAGGCGGTGTCTTGTAGTAATCCCGTACTATTTCTTCATAATTGGAATTTACACAATGACTGTTGTATATTCGCATGATATTTCTGAATTTAAGCTAATTTACTTTTCTTCCCATTTTACTGTAGCATAATATTCCTCCGTATTCCTTGTTGTTGCTGCAGTTACTATAAATTTTTACTACGATTGATCGTCTTCATTGTACGATCCTCATTCGCATTTGGCGTCTTCGGTTACTTCACCTACTACGCTTCCTATTGCTGTAGTGGTACCATTAATTTATATTTTTCGTATTACTTCATTATAAATTCTTATACTTTCATATCTATGTACGCTTCATTATTCTTCTTGTCCTGGTGCCTTAATAACGGTTCGCTGACCTTTGGCTACCCTTGAGGACCTTAAATGCATCCCACATTGGGGTATTTTCCTGGTGCCTAAATAGCGGTTCTCTGACCTTCGGCTACCTTTGAGGAACTTTAATGCATCCCATATTGGGTTATATTTCATGTAACCTCTACCAAAAATGCGTAAACTTTATATTGCTTAAATTCATTCCTTTGTATGATTTTTCCTTGTAGTCCTGCTGTGGATTTGGGCAATCGGCTATGTCCTGGCTGGATACTGATGTAATGTTGTTGGGTTTGTTCCTTTGTATGTTATAATCGCGAACTTGTACGCGCACTATTCACTTGATATTAATGTCAACAACGGTATGAGCATTTTTGTTAACTTATCAGTAATATGAATTTTGTATAAGTAATTTTTCTAATTACCAAATTAAATCTTATTAGTTAAAATCAATTCTTTGATTTGATCCTTAACCTTGAAACTCTAATGAG
This sequence comes from Agriotes lineatus, assembly GCA_940337035.1. Lineage (NCBI taxonomy): Eukaryota > Metazoa > Arthropoda > Insecta > Coleoptera > Elateridae > Agriotes > Agriotes lineatus. Next base: position 23,871 of record CALNHX010006536.1, read on the forward strand.
AAACATAAAACGAGTTGATAATCATTGAAAAATAAAATTTAAAAAAATTATTCATATGTTATTATATTGAAAATTAAAATTGGTTTCTATTTGCCTAAGCAACCGTTTCTCTTTTTAGCTTCGCATTCATATTATTAATGCAAAAAGATTAATTTGCAAAGATTATCACTTAATTATAAATTTCATAATTCTTAATTAAAATCATATTTGTCATTTAAACGATTCCCACTGAAACTCAAATGAGAAACACAAGTGTTTGATCCTTGAAGAGAAAATAAAATTATTCATAGTTGATAAACTAGCTGTTTCCCTTTTTAGCTTCACTGTTTATTATTAGTAATAAAGTAATTATGTTTAAAAATGTGTTAAATGATTATTTCCCATTACTCTATTTCCTTGTAATTCCTACTACGTTAGTAAGCTTTTGTAAAATATTATTATTCCTACTTAATTTTAATTCCCATTATTTATTTTTCCTTACGTAACTGTACCCTGATATTTTACTTTTAAAAATATTGTTAGTATTTGTTAATTGTTTTGGTACCGAATAAGAAAATTGTTTTAATATCTTCGTATTAATGCTTTTTACTAACTTCACCTTGAAAAAATTTTTACCATAGACATGTTTATTTATTTTTCTTCCATCATTGTTAACAATCTGAAGTACTAACATCGTACTTTATATTTATTTATTACTTTATGCTTTTTCTTATTCGTTCCTTATTTTTGGACGTCTATTGGTCGCCTTTTACGACCCGCTAGACTCCTAAGCGGTGGAAATATTCTAAACCCCGTTTTCCACACAGGGAATAAAATTTTGGGATAACTTATATTTATATCTACTTTAATTCTTTAAGAGATTATGAGTCGGAAATGAAAATTATAAATTATAAATCTGGATTGAAAATGATTAATCTGGAATGAAAATGAATTTCCTTAGCCGGAAAAATTTTTGGGATGTCTTTTAGTCGCCTTTTACGACACGCCAGACTCCTGGGCGGTGGAAATATTCTAACCCCCGTTCCCACACAGGGAATAAAATTTTGCTGTGATATTGCTTTTACTTTTCATTCTTATATTTATTTTATTTGTTTCTTTATGTTTCCTTATTTATCTTTATTATTTATTGTTGCCTTAATGATTTTTATTGGTTAATTGTATATTATAATAAAGCGTCTTCTCAAAAACATGCCTACTATTTGTGTTAAAAAAATATTGTTGATAGTGTACCAACTCATTTTAAATTATCAATAAATTTAGAAACCTATAAACGCAATTTAAAAAATGGATTGTGGAACAGTCTTTGGATTGTTACGCTTTGCTAACAAAACTTATTGAATAATAATTTTTCGTTGTTATTTTTACCTGAATGTTCCTAAAATTTTGATATTTGCTTATTATTTTATTTTTATTTTTATAAATACTAATCTTTATTTTAACATACTTACCTTACGCCTTGCTTAAGCTTGTGTGTGGCTAATACTGTTAATGTGTAAATTAAATATTGTATTGTTTATTTTTGTATCATTTATATATTTTGTTTATTGTTTAATAATTATTTAGTTTCTTCTTTATTTCTTATATTTTAACTTTATATTTTGGCTTCGCAATTTCTTTTGGTGAAATTTATAGTTTTAGTATCACAATTTATTTTGGTGAAATTTATATTTTTAGCTTCATGACTTATTTTGGTACGAGGAGGTAGTATTAAGTTTATAATAATTTTATTTTGTTTTTCTTCGTATTCTGCACTTTCTTGATTTTCTTGAATTTCTTCTTCCTTTTTTCTTCGCCTAAGTTTTGTTTCTTCGATACACACGTTTTTCACTTACCATATTTACCTGTTCCTTTATATTACTTCCTTGGAACACTTCTTAATAATTCGGTACCTTTTTACTTACCCATTTTAAATTTTCTTCATTTATTTTCTTAGATTCTTCTTTCGAATCCCTACGTAATTTTTCTTCCTTCTTTTTCTTAAGATTCTTCTTTCGAATCCCTACCTAATTTTTCATCCTTATTTTTCTTAGATTCCTCTTTCGAATCCCTACGTAATTTTTCTTCCTTCTTTTTCTTCCTTACTCTATTTTCATATTCTTGCTGCAGGATTTATTTTTCTTCTTCTTCGCTTAGTTTTCCAACACTGTGGATAAAAATATTGCCTACTTCATTGGCATTTCCATTTATATGCTTTCTCCTAGCATTTTTACCTTTGTGAACCATGGCTTAATGAACTTTTTCCTAGTTCCTTGTCACTTTTTCCCGTGACTTCTTCGGCATTGTTTCCAATATCCTCTTTGCGCACTAAAGAGTTTAAGATTGCGTCTAGGTGATCAGCCTGTATGACGTCCCTCTTTTTATTGGTTTTATTTGCCTTCTTGCTTCCTATTGATTCTCTAGCTGCGGATCCTGTTTTCGGTTCCTTTGAGCTTTTTCTTGAGAATCTTTGAATTGTGTCACTCCACCTCCTGCCGAATGCAAGAGCGAGTAATGTTGCTGAGTGCAACCTCCGTCTCGAACCTCTGCCGATGATTGAGACCCACAATTCCCAACTTTACTTTTTTATGGGTATTCCGTCGTTTTTCCCTCCTACTTGGGGTTACTGGAATCCCTGAGATTTCTTAAATTTCGCATTGTGTCACTCCACCTCTTGCCGAATGCAAGAGCGAGTAATGTTGCTGAGTGCAACCTCCGTCTCGAACCTCTGACGATGATTGAGACCCACAATTCCCACTACAATTGTTATGGGTATTCCGCCGTTTTTCCCTCCTACCTGGGGTGACTGGAATCCCTGAAATCTCTTAATTTTTGTACCTGACAGCTATATTTCCTTATTTTTCTTTCTTCTAATATATCTTCATTATAATCTTCTTGTGTATCGTTATTGTTGTTAATTTAATACCTCCTCTGTACTTATTTCATTATTAATTTAATTGTACCGCATTTTAAGATTGTTAATTTAAAATTGGCGCAAATTGTTAATACCCTGCCCCATACTGTTAGGGTGCAGGTGGAAAATTTTTTCACCGTTTTATTATTAATTAGCCAAGCATAACTTAAATTTTTATTTACCTTATTATGAGTTCTTCCCTAGTCCCGCTTTTTTTTTAAATTTCCATAGTATTTTCTTGAGTTTACCTTCGCCTTACAGTTTCTATTACTGTTAGCGTCATTACCTTAATATTTTGTTGTATATTACCTACTATTATAATTGATTTTTTTTTCTAACTGTGCGTACCTTTATAATTTTAAAATTTATTTTAGTGTTGTGACTTTTTTCTTGCATTATTTCCTGAGTACCGTTATAATTTGGTAACTGCCGCAATGTAATTTAATTATTCCGATTAAACCTGCCATGCGGCTTATAAAAATTGCGTTCCCTTTTATTGTTAAGATTGGTTTGACCGCCTAAGTTATTGTTAACATATCCCTGATATCTGTGAAATTATTCCGACCTAACATTAGGATTTGCATTATATTGTGCCTTGTAAAAATTTGGCTGGTTCCGCCCTGTGCTAAACCTGAAGTCGTTGTTTCTTGTTTGGTGATGTTGCCTAAACTTCAAATAACAATTTTGTGCTATGTGATTATTACGACCGCAATTAAAACAAGTTCTGCTTTGTGTTGCGCGCATTGTAAAAACTGTATTATTATTATATTTATTCATAAACATTTTGTCTGATAATTCAAATTGAATGGCAAATTGTTCCGCTTTGTCCAAATCTACGTTCTCGGTTCGCATTAATAGTGGACCTAGCTGTTTCAAAATGTTTTTGTGTACCCCTGTTCGAAATTGATTCAAAAGTAATTCCCCGTTTTTCTTCCTTAAACCTGGCTTTTCACTGTCCGTCGCATGTTTTAAATCGTCTGTTAAAATTTCTGTGCCTAACGTTTTTAATCGCAACACATAATTAGCTATTGATTCGTCGTATTTTTGATAACATTTACCCAGCCGTATGAGCGCTTCGCCCGGTATTTTCGCTGGTGTAAACTTGCCTATTAATTTTTCTTTTAACTCATTATAACTCAAAGCGTCGAGGTCTTGATTGGTTCTGAAATAACTATAAGCATCCCCTGTTAACCTATATTTCAAAATATTTAATTTTTTACTATCCGACCAATTGTCTAAAATGCCTCGTTGGTCTAATTTTTCAAAATATTGCCTAATATTGTTTTTGCCACTAAAATTTTCCACGGTAGAAGCAATCATCCCTAGCGTCACAAATGGTTGTAATGTTGCTTGATTACCCGACGGCAAATCCATGGCTGATGCGTGCGATACCATTTTATTTTAAATTTTGACCTAAGATATTTGAAAATATAGCCTTTCTACGCTAATTACTTTATGATTTGCGAGATTTTTAGCTAAGTGCTCCCTGATTATTTAAAAATCCGTATATATATGCACCTATTTGTGAAATTTTTCCAATACTATAAATGGTAAACTTATTTTTCGGTTAAACGCGTAAAATAATTGCCTTTATGACTCCCTACGTTATTACTTTCGTATTTGTCCTGATAATAATAATTTTTACAAGTTTTTGTTTGCTTTTATTTATGCGACGCCTATGTGTGCCACCCTTGGCAAAGTTTTAAACGATATTTAATTGCAAAAATGATGCAGGAATTGTATTTATTGTGATTGTTATCCCTAATTGTTGCAGATTATTAGCAGAAAAATTGTTTAAAATTGTTTTATTTTGCACAGTATTGGGGATTAATATTTGTTACTATTTGTAGAGCGTTCGAATTGTTTTAATTACTAGTACACCGTTGAATTCGAAATTATTATTGCTGTCTTGTTTCACACAGAAACCTACCAAAATCTGATGCTTCTAGAGGAAAAACGTAGAAAAAACACACAAAATCGCACAAAAATAAAATTATTTAAATAGCTGCAAGCGTAAAATTGTTAGAAGCACCTATTAATTTGGGCGCTCTCTGTAATCCTTCCGATGTACTTTCCTTCACTTGAATAATACCTTATGGGGGTTGTAGTATTTAATTTAACACGCTGTGATTGATTTGCTGCCAAATTTTTGCAACCTATGATTTCCCTGCGTATTACCGACCGATAAATTTCTTGCAAAATTCCTTCGTGCTGAAATTTCCACTAGGGGTTGTTTTTACGTTAGGGGGATGAAATACGAAGTAATTCTTGTTGTCTGCCGCCCGTTTGAGGGTTGGCAGATGTAATTTAGGTGTTGGAATTTTTTATAAAAGTGAAAAAAATTTATTCTAAGTTTTTAAGGGTGTATTTTCGGCATTCCTGAGGTGCAAGGGATAAACTACCGAGTTAAAATGGTTTAGCTGCCGTAAATTATTGCTATGCTTGGCGGATTCTAATTGAGTTAGGTGTTTAAATTTTTATGAAGCAGGAGAAAAAAAAAATCTACGTTTCTTGAGGGGTTCAAACCTATAATTCGGAGTATTTATAAGACTTGGCAGATGTTAGTTGAGTTAGATGTTTAAAATTTATTTTTCCAAAAACTGAAAAAAAAATATTTTTTTCTAACTCTTAGGGGTTGAAAACCTTATTTAAGGGTGTAATCAGAGGGTAGTCCGTAGACCGCTGCCACCATTTATAATATAAGGTTGGCAGATCTTCATAGATTTCAATTTTTATAGAAAACGAAGAAAAATCTAGGTTGTTTTTTCTTGTTGTTGAGAATTTATTTCGGGGCTGTAATTAGGGGTATTTTAAACCGCTGCCACGATTTATGCTATGGTTAACAGAATTTAATTGATGTATATATTTAAATTTTTATAAAAAACGAAAAAAATTCTTTAGGGGTGGTTTTTAAGGGTTCCTATAAGGGTTCTTTGTAGACCGCTGCCACCATTTATAACCAAGGGGTTTGTTTTGTCAACCCCCTGGTTACCAGTTTTACGTGCTGCCACGGTTTTGGTGATATAGGGGTTGGATTACACCCGTATGTCACTAAATGCACCGATAGAGGATTGTAATTCCTCTGCTGTCCCCTTGTTTACACCTTAAGGGGGTAAGAGCTAAATTTTGAGTAAATAAAACACCCACAAAAAAATAAATAACTTATATTAAAAGAACTTAAAAATTTGGATCAAGTACAAATTAATTTTACACTATCTGATCAATGGTTAATTAACTGTAGCTTCGTTAAAATGATTGATCAAAATTATACTTAATTTTTACGACATCAATTTACTTTGGAAGGAAAGAATAAATCTAGCGGCGGCCCTTTGAGTTGGTTAATATAAAATAACAACAATTACGTCTGACCTGTTACTCCTGCGTTGGCTACTTCCCCTTGATTTGATTATTTAGTTTAAACGGCGCGACCGTGTTCAGTTATAATAATTTAAATATGTTCGGCTAGATTTTAGATCCCCTGGTTGGCAATCCTTGAATTTGGAGTGGCTTGTCACATGCACTAGTCACCTAACGATTTGAATATAACTTTCAATTTTGACTTAGGTTGTTTCGCCCGGCTCGCGGCATGGCGCCGGGACGCGGTCGCCCGAAACGGCTTTTGCCGGTAATTAGTTATTATCTCGCGGGATACGGGAAGACTCGCTGTCCAGTTCGCGTTCCCCAAAAGGTAAGTTTCTTTCGTGAATAGCCGGGAGTTCCCGTTTTGCCAACTTGCCAAAATGGCTTTATTCTTAGCGGCTCTTGGTACTGCATGAAACCAAACTGACTCATGGGTTCTCACAGTACAGAAATTGCATGTTTGCTGGCGCAGCCCGATTCTAAGAAAATTCTGCCAGTAAGTTAATATCGAATTTCTTGACTTCCCGGATGCAATTCAACCGTTGCTTGGATTATAACAATGTAACCTTTTACGTGCTTAGTAAATGAAATTTTGCGTTCGCAATAAATTTAATGTATGCAGGACCGGCTTTGTTTTATTCTTCCTCATGACAACTTAAAATCTATAAGATTTATAAATATAACGCAATTTCTTGCGGGTTGTTACAACATCATGAGATCTACTTTTTGAAGAACTTACTTAAGCAGCTTGCTAAACTCCTTTTACACTGGAAAAATACATACACAAATCGCATGCACATGATGATAAGAAAACCACAGTTTAAAAAACATGAAATGTATTAGCAAAATATTTAAATGGATACAGATTGAGTACATAAAATATGATATGGGTTATCAATGGCTAACTATGTAAAATTACATAACGTCCTAAGCTAGTCAGGAAGCAGTAAACGTGACATCAACTATCGAAATGACTTGTAAACTGTATTAAAACTGAATTATCAAAATACTGACTCAATAAACAGCAACGATAAACAGTAATCAACTAAACAAGGCACAATTGTGACACATACTTCAATTGCCACTACGAAAAGTTAAACAGGTACATAAAATCTGACGGCAATGAATAAAATTGGCATGTAAACAACTATAATGGTTCAAGCAATAAATGTAACAATGACCTCAACGTTACGCAAACTGTCTGGCACTTCGGCGAAGCACTCTGTACACTTTAAACTCTACACTGTAAAAGCTGCTACAATATAACGGTACTTTTAAGAAGTTTAGTTTACCTGTAAACGGCATCCTACGTTGCTGCAAACGGCTTCTGCTCTAGACCACTGCTCAAACACCTGGTGAAACTGCATCAAAATAACTGTAAATGGCAGACAGGGCGGAACCTGGGATACTGCGCTAATGAGGGCGAAATCGAAGCCCGCACGGTAATTGGTTCACGACACACGAATAAGCCGATGTTGAGATTTCACGACGTAATAAGGGTTTCCCCCCACGATAATGGAAAACTCAAAGGCTTAAATCGGTAAACAATAACTCTAAGTTCGCTCAACGGTCAAAGCTACCACGTGCAGTGCAATAAGTCCATAAAATGAAAAACGCACAGCATTTGCGTTGGATCGGCGGGAGTTCAAATGACGGAACAAAACAAGAGGTACACCCACGCACCGAAGAAACAAACCGTTAGCCGTTAATCACACACTAAACAAACGTAACCCTGAAGGGTGCGCAGTGGGACAACAACCTCAAAAATCACTTGCTGCTTCTGGTCACGCCGGGTCAATTCTGTCCAAAAATCTCGTTAAAAAGCTGTCCATCGATAATCGGCGGGGGTAAAACTTCGTACTCGCTCTGTCTAACGTACGGCAACTGTCTTTTACATTCTGGCTTAATACATACAAGAGTTCACGTCGCCAGACGGGACGATATTCTACATGCGATAGCACGGAATGAGTGCTTTTAAAACTATTGAATGCCGGCGCACGGCTCGAAAGACTTATATACATGCGGAATCGTAAATTCGGAATCGAGGAAATAATACTAATTAGCCGTATGTTTATACAAACTAAAAATGTCCTTACAACACGTCGATCTGCCTTTGTTTCTAGAAAATAGTAATTCGTAGAGATTGTACCGCCTAAAGGAACTTCGTTCTTGTAGTATATTTTTCGTTTTCATCATGTATTTTTCGCGTTTGGCTATTCTTAAATATGTAGATTTGCTATTTCATTAATGCTATTATTTTAAATATGGTATAACGTCTGTTTTGTAACTTTCAAAATTAAACACATACGAATTTATAACGCAACTTAGTCTAAGAAATGTAAACAATTCCTGATCGAGGTGTTATCTCTCGCGATTCCACTGTTTACTATCTGACTCTTAATGATAAGCCCATGTTACATCCCCTGCCACTGCTCGTAAAAAGAAAATGCTTTCGGTTCTTCCATACAAATTTTAAAATTTTCTCTTATGACGAACAGAAAATGCTCTTTGGACCTAATAACAATCGACGTTAGATATGTTCCACTTATTTTAATGTCACTCGTATTTATCTACAGTTTTGAAATGTTGACCTTTAAACGGTTTACTAAAGAATTAAACAGTATGATGAGTAAACACATGGTACACGCTGTAGGTGCACGGATTTTAACATTTATTTTGACTATAAATACCTTCTCTTGTTTTTAAATCGATTTATATATTACAGAACGGAACCTTAATCTGCACAAATAAATTCCTAAACGACATGCTAAAATGAACTGGTACTATATAAGTACATACCAGGTCATATTCTACCATGTTGTAACAGTCCCACACTTTTAGCTTAATTATCCTATAATGAGAGAGACTTAGTAAATGTACTTTATGAAAGATTTTTCACAGTAAATGTGTTTGCTAATAAAACTGATCCGAAAAAGTTTATTAAAGAAGATGTAGGTGTTTAGTTATTCTTTAATACTAAAACCTTTCCATCAAAAACTTTTGTGCACGTGGCGTTAACACCGAAATAAAGAGTGCTCACCCAGAGCATAAGCTAATGGAATGGATGTGGTAATTAACTACATCAAGTTTTCTAATCCCACCCACTCGTCTGCATAAGCACTATAAGCAGCTTTAAACTTCGGCTTGTTTTTATTACTAACTTAATGATTTTCCCAAAATCCTCTCAATTTCTCTCCAATCACGTCGTTGTTGTTCTCTGGCAATGATAAATTTTAACCGGATGTAAAGACCATAAATTTATTGTACAAAACACAAATGGCATTCGGAGGGGCGTTGTCGAGATTATGTTAACGTTAAAACCGTAATTTCCTCCTACACTTGCTCGACAAGGTACCGAACGAGGGCGCGTGCGACCGTTGCGAAGAACTAGAGGCGAAAGAGTCCTGGGAGTTTTGCACCTTGATTGAGCTCCGGAAATTAAACTTTCGGAAATATTCGGCTCTTGAAAGTGGAGATAGCTTTAATGAATGCGTTAATTGCTATAAATGGAGGATTTTCGGAAAGCAAGCGTTCGGAGGTAGGATTGATGGAAAGAGCTGGGCTGCTTTGCAGTCGTGAGAAATCCAGGTATGCTAATATGACAGGCAGAGAGCAGTCGACGGTGATTTTTGAGCTTGATGATAAATGGAGGAGCTTGTAAGCGGAAACGCAATAAAAACAGAACAAAACCAGAAAGTGCTGCCCTCTGAATAACAAGCGTTGACAAGTGTTTGCGTGAGAGTAGAGTGTTTGTCCAAAACTTTTGCTGAAAAGAAAACATGCACCTAATGAACGGCTAGTTTTAAACCAGCATTTCAGTGTCGGTATTATTACGTAGCAACTAATTTTAATGGTTTTGTTTCCCATTCTATATTCAGTCTCAAGCGTTTTCACGCTTTCTATTACCGTATCCATGATTACATTCAACGTGCTCCAAGTAACACTAACTGCCTCACTCCAGATAAAAGTGGTACTTCTTGAATCAATCCTCCCTTATTCGTTGATAGATTGTATTGATGCGTCAAGATGGCGCCTGATGTAGACGATGAAGAGAACAAGTCCCAAAATAAAATCAAACTAATAAAAAGTGCGAGTTTTGTAACAGCCGAATGCGTTCGGTCGTGAAGTGTATAAGTTGTGGTTTAGGAATTTATTCGAAATGTTTCGATATAATGGCAAACATTGTCAGTTTGAGCAAAACCAACTGGGCATGCAAATCCTGTTTACAGGGTGGTTTACGTCAACGTTTGGGAAGTGCTATCATAAACACCGAAGATGAAGAGGATGCAAATAAAAAGAAACTTGAACAACAAAACCGTGAATTAGAACTTTTGTATAAACTAAATGATAAGTTGAAAATGGTAAATAACTTGCTAAACTTGAGGTTAACCGGTATCGATAAAAATTGGCGCGAAACGTCGAACAACGGAAAACTGCCTTCGGTTTCGAATATCGATAAATCCTGAAATTGCTCTGGGCCAATATCATATCCCTCGTTTAGTAGTGTCGTAAAAAAGCCCAAAAAAAGATACATCGTCTGTTCTTATATTGCAAGCTAAAAATAAAAAAAAGTGACTTAAACTCTATAAAAACCAAACTTACCCCAATTGAACTTGGTCCAGCTATCGCACAAATAAAAACTAAAGCAAACGGCAATGTGATTGTAAACTACGAAGATAATAAATATCTGAGTGATCTAAAAACTAAATTGGAACAAGCGGTCGGCTGTTCCTTCTCTATTAAAATACCAAATAAATGAATGCCAAGACTGAACATTTGTAATGTGGAAAATTATGATTCATCAGATGACAAACTCTGCGAAAATATTTTAGTGCAAAATAAATTAAATGAGATTGATAATGTACACTTCAAAATGGCCAGGAAAATAAAAATAAAGAATGACACACATCTGATTGTGGAAGCCTGTCCGAATTTATTTAGTCAAATTATCAACAATGGTTTCTTTTTTGTGGGGTGGAGAAAATGTTTTGTTACTGAATCTGTCGCAATCACTCGCTGTTTCAGCTGCTCTCGTAATGGTCATCAGTTAAAAAACTGCCCATCTGATAAATAATCTGTGCTGTCCATACTGTATTAAAGAGCATCTTATGAAAGACTGCTCTGAATCTGCATTAAATTGTGTGAACTGTGTCTATCACAACAAAAAGTTCAAAACAACTTTCGACACTGACCACTCAGCCAAAAATTCTAAATATCCTGTCTACCAAAAGCAAGTGGAACTCATAAAATCAAAAATGAACTATGAAGTATAGCAATCACTGCAAACCTCGGTCAAAATGCAATACTTAACGAGAGCACATCACAATGTGCAATGTCTTAAAATCAGGATTGAAGATATTGAACTGTTTTCAACCACCGAAAACGTCGACATCATGTGTGTCAGAAACCTGGGTTCGTACAAACGAAAGTGACTTTATAAATATATACGGTTTTACCTTAGTTAGTTCTTATTCTAGAACCACTTTTTCTCTTGGTGGCGTATCTATTTTTGTAAGAAATACTTTATCTGCTACAGAAATGCCTGAATTTGTACTGTTAAGTGTAGGTAAAACATTTGAATGTGCAGCTATCAACTTAATTTTAGGGACTATTGTTTATTATATTTTATGTTTATACGTATAGATCGCCTGATAGCAATGTCAACTTATCTTTCGCAAGCTTTGAAGACTGTCTAGATCAAATTATTAGCAAACGTAAATGTGACAGAGTAATTTTTTGCGGCGATGTTAATATTAATTACCGTTAGAAAAATAATGACACCAAACAGTTGTCAAATCTTGTTCATGTTTTTAATCTAGAAATTGTGTTTTACGATGAAATAACTAGACTAGGTAATAATGGCGGTTCGACTGTTGATTATGTTTTTACAAATTTCAACAATTTGTTATCTACATTCAAGATTATACATAACGGCTTATCTGATCATTCGTCTCAAAAAATCGTTTTTTCGATTAATCATGATGTTACTACTGAACCTCATCCACGTAGATGATTTTCGCAGAAAAACATTCAAAATTTCCAATGCTACTTTAAATGAGGAACAGTGGACGGAAGTCTTTGCAGCTTCAAATTTCACCGAAAAATTTAGTAACTTTACAAAAATAATGCAGTACCATTATAGCCTTAGTTTGAATTAGTTAAGGTTACGAACTGTAGTAATAAGCACAATAATAATCTATATTTAACACAAGGATTGAGGATTTCGTCAGCTTGCCTAAAAGAACTCTTTGTCATGTAAAAAGTGGTCTACTTTCCAAAAACTACTATAATACGTACAAGTGAATCTATAAAAAATTACTAAGACTTGCTAAACATACTTATTTCGATTTTGTATGGAGTATTATTAATAGCGGTGTTGGAAATAAGCATCCTCAGAGAGTTGCAAATGAAATCTTAGTTAATGGCGTTTCTACAAGCGATAAAAATTTGATTGCAAATGCTTTTAACGAATACTTTGTTAATATTATCAAGATCCTAAATGTCCTAACGAATCTTCAAACATCATCTTCGAACAAACCTAATCTTATTCCAGGAACCATATTTTTAAATCATGTCGATAAAACGGAATTACAAAAATCTGGTGTGATACACGCACACAACTTCCTTTTACAGTGATCTTATAATTGGCCAAAAATTTGATTTTAATTGTTTAAGCATTTGTCAAAAATTTTAAAAAATTACAAATTCTACAAAAACGGTGCAAAATAGAGTGTTAGGTGAAGAAACAAATTGGCTCTATAATTTTAAGCTGAATTCAAAAATGTAATAATATACCGGGTGTTCTATTTAAAATAGAAGTTAATAAAATAAATAGAAAGACAAACAAACGAAACCCATTTTAGAAGTATTCAACTGGAAAATCACCTATCTCACATCAATACACATTAAAAATTTAATAAAAATGAGAAGTTTGAAAAAAGTCGTTAGAGCCGTTTTTGAAAAAACACCTACTTTCGGTTATGCGTTTTTCTTAAAAAGCTTTCTGTCGCATCTAGATAGTACATAAAACTTATATATGAAGTTTCAACCCCATACCTCTTTTCGTTTTTGACATATTCTGTTCACAGTCACACAGACACACAGACAGACCAATGAAAAAAAATATGTTCTTTGGGTTCAGGGGACTCTGAAACGTGAAGATCTGTTGAAAACTCAATTTCGAATTTTTGGGGTGAATCCAATACTTCCTTTATTGTAAAAGGAAGTAAAACGTAATCAATAGCTTAAAAAATTAAAATTCGTCTGAGGTTGATAATTTTTCTCCATCTTTAATTCGGCAATGCTTATTTTTTATTCTAAAACCACTTTGTCATATTATTAATGAATGTTTCGATAACGGCACGTTTCCTGACTTACTCAAAATTGCAAAGGTTGTTTGTCTTTTTAAAAAGGGTGACTCCAAATTACTTAGCAATTATCGCCCAATTTCGTTGCTTTCAGTTTTTGCAAAAATTGTTGAAAAGGTAATAGCTAAAAGAATAATATAGTTTCTAAATGCACATAATATTTTCTCAAAATATCAACATGGCTTTCGGGAGAGTCATTCTACAATGTATGCACTCGTATCCGTTTTGAACTTCATATACACAAATCTTGATGCAGGTAATAATATTATGGCACTATTTATCGACTTGTCCAAGGCTTTCGGTTGTGTGGACCACAATATTCTCTAATAGAGAAGATCGAAATTTTTGGTTTGCCTGGAAAATGCAATTCTCTGCTGCTATTTTTCATGTATACTAACGATTTGGATGAAGTTGTATCGGCTTTTCATTGTGCGTTTGCGGATGACATAACAGTTGTTTCAGCTGCTAAAACTAATACAAATATGTCTTCTGAATTAAAAGTCAATCTTGGGAGTATTTCGAATTATATGAAGCATAACAAATTAGTTCTGAACATGGATAAGTCTTACATGCAATTTTATTCTTCTGAAAATAATTCTAACTCTATTTAACTGATCAGGATGGATGGGAAAGCAGTTGCACAGGTTTCATGTTTCAAGCTGCTAGGTGTCAACCTTGACTTAGCTCTGAGACTCGAAGATCACATCGACTCATTCTGCAATAGATGCTCTTCTATCTGTTTTTCTCTTAAAAAATTATCCTATATCAGCAGTTCAGCAGTAACCAAAGCTTTTTATTACTCGAATTTCGAATCCGTTATTAGATACGCAATTAGTTGCTGGGGCTACAAATCGTGTTTGTTTTTCAAAAAAGAGCCGTGCGCTGAATGTATCGGCTAAAATTCAGAGACTCCTGTAGAACAGTTTTTAAACAACACAAAATACTAACTCTCTCCTGTATTTTTATTTGGGACATGTTGACGTTTGTTAAAAGTAATTTAAATTAGTTTTCACGTCCAAATGTGCATCATGATTATGCTTCAGTATAAACTGCTCTGTCTTGAACTATTTAGAGCTAATCCACTTTACATTGGTGCTATATTGTATAACAAGTTAGACCCTGAAGTTATTAGACAAATTTCAACGGCTGTGAGAACAATTGCAAAAATGCATTTTATTCAGTACAGGAATTTCTAGATTGTAAGCTTTAATGTGTAATGTAAGTTTTTTATATGTAAAAAATGTATTTTGCTTGTAATGCTTGATTTTGTGACTTGTTCTCATGTAGCAACAGAACTAAATAAAATAAAATAATTATTGTATTAAATTGGAAATTATTATTGTATTAATTACTTACTTATATTCCTAATATTCCTAAAGTATTTATTAACTTTAATCTGCGAAAGAGTTCTGAAATAATACTAAGTAGCCAACTAATATTCGCACGTTGAGTATTAGATAAATATTTAAAGACATGGAGGTTGGGAAAATGATTTTATTAAACAAATGACATTTTTAACGACCTTAAAAACCAAAGCTTCTATGTTAGACGTATTTTAAGTTTTCTCAATAAAGTAAATAAAAAGAAAACGTTACTTTATAGAAAGGGTAGCAGAAAATTGAGTTGCGAACTTGTTAATTGCAGCAACTAGCTCATAACAGAATGAGGGAGAGGGATCGAAGACAAAAGAAATATAGAAAGTCTACCTAATTGTTATAAGAAGCAGTAAACCAACAATTCAGGGCGATAGGTTCTATACTTACCGTAACGTAGCTCATACAACGTCAAATCCACATTTCCATTAAATGGGCGATATAGTCCATTATTTATTTATTTATTTATTTAACGGTTAAAGACCATTTCTTTCACATACAAGTACATGATAAATAAGAAAATTTATACCATATGATACAACAATAGCGAAATAAGCAATTAACATAATTATAATGATAATACATACAAAATACTACATAAATAAGCAATAATAAGCAAACAACTTAAAAAATAATAATCTGAACATAATTATACGGTGCCACATCTTACTAATTCGTGTTTTGGCGTATAAGCCTTCTAAAAGAACTATATGAGTGGGAGAAGAAATCGATCTCGCAATCATTACCTATTTTAAGAAGCTTAGGTATAGGAGCATTTAGCGCATAATTTTGACTATGGAATTCAAGTTTAAATAGTTCTTTTGATCTAGTAACTCTAGTAGGTACTACAAAATTTATTTTTTCCAAAATCGTTGCGCAATCCATCGAGCCATTTAAGATTTTAAATAATAAGCAGAGGACTTGATTTTTACGGCTTTTTTCTAAACTGTCTAAGTTATACATCACACGTAACTCATTGGAATGTACTAAATTATAATCAACATTATTTTTGTACGCTAAAAATCTTAAAAATTTGTTTTGAACTTTTTCAATCCTATTTATATGACTTAAGTAGAAAGGTTCCCATATTAAGCTTACATATTCTAGATTAGAGCGTACAAGTGAACAACAGATGTTTCTGATACTATTAGAATTAATAAAATCAGCAGTATTCCGTCGTATAAACCCCATTAATTTCAAAGATTTGTTGATAATATTACTTATATGCTGATCAAAGTCAAGTTTTGAGTCAAAAGTGACACCCAAATCTACAATATTATCAACAGTAGGTAAGATAATGTTATTTATAGAGTAATTAAAATGAATGGGATTTTTTATACGATGGAAACGAATTGATTTACATTTGTCGATGTTAAGGGACATCATGTTATTATTACACCAATTGTAAAGCCGGTTAATATCCATTTGCATTCTGGTACAATCTTCTATTGAGGAAATGGGTGCATACATTTTTAAGTCATCAGCGAATAACAAAACTTCCGAGAAGGAAAATATCTCGGTTATATCATTGATGAAACAGTTGAATAGCACCGGAGAAAGATGGGATCCTTGTGGCACCCCAGACGTCACTTCAATGATATTTGAAAGGTAGTTGTTGATTTTAACAACCTGTTGGTGGTGAGCAAGGAATTCCCTTAACCATGAGAGAAGAGTACCATAGATACCTAGTGCCTCGAGTTTAGCTAGGAGGATCCCTTGGTCCACTCTGTCAAAGGCTTTGGAGAGATCTGTGTATACGGCATCAACTTGCACCTTACGTTCCATAGCTTCGGTAACATCCTGCTTGTATATTAGTAAATTGGTAATAGTGGATCTCCCCTTTACAAAACCATGCTGGCGTTCTGTAAGTACGTGGCTTACGATTGGTGAGAGTTCAGAAGTGACAATGGCCTCAAGAATTTTAGGGATACAGGATGATTTTGAGATAGGGCGATAGTTTTTTATGTCGCTTTTGTCTCCGGATTTATAAATTGGCGAAACATAGCTCCTTTTCCAAATTTCAGGAAATTTTCCAGTACTGAGGGACAAAGCAAAGAGCTTGTGTACGGGATAAACAAGAGTAAATCTGCACTTTTTCACTAATAAGTCAGGAACACCATCTGGCCCTACGATAGATATCTCTTTTAATGCACCCATGTGATCCAGCACCTTATTTATATTAATATCAATAATTCCAAGACTAATACCATTTGTGAAGTTAAAGTTGTGTACGCTGTTATTATTAACTGTGTAGACAGATGAGAAATGAGATGCAAATAGATCCACAATGTCTTGAGGATTATCGGAGCATACGTTATTTAAGTGCATCATGTTAGGTAGTTCATTTGTACATTTTTTCTCTCTTACGTATCGCCAAAAATTTTTTGGGTGAGAAATTAGATCACTCTACTTGTCTATTATAATCCGTTAAACACTGCATGGATTTTCTTTTACATTGTTCTCGAAGATTGCTAAATTCCATGTAATCGCTTATTGAATTACTTAGTTTATATTTCTTGTGGGCAATTTTTTTCAGAGTTACGAGATTTTTTAGATCATATGTGAACCATTTTGGGAATTTCGGAGATTTAAATCTTTTTTTCGGAACAAAAGTTTCTATCGCACCGTAAAGTATAGAGTAGAACTCATTAATAGCAACATCAATATTTAATAAACACATTATCCCAATTAATCGAAGAAAAATATTCATTCATAGAAATATAATCAGTGTTTTTGAAATCATGGTAATAATGGTCAAATTGCATTGGGACGAAAATTTCATCTAAGCTGAATTTACAAACTAATACAGGGTGAAGAATATCTACTGGAAGTAAAGTCTCTTCTGCAAGTAATACGTTTACTTGATTAGAGTCCGTGAAAATTAAATCTAAGAAGTACCCATCTGAATTAGGATACATATTTAGCTGTTTCATATTAAGGAGAGCTGTAGTTTCGGCTAGTAGGTTACCTTGATGAGTTACTTCTCCTTCAATTAGGCTGACACCCATTGCATCATTCGACCACTTTATTCTCGAAACATTAAAATCACCACACAAAATTAATTCACAATCAGGATAGTCAAGTTTCAGTTGATTTAAATTATCGCATAGAGATTCATACAGTTCCAGTTTAGAATTTGGCGGAAGATATGCGTTAGCAACAATCAATGATTTTTTATTAAACGAAATTAACGCCACTAATGACTCAATATCTGTACACTTCCACAAAAGTTTCCTTGCTGAAAAATGTTTTTTTACCGCTATTAATACTCCCCCTCCCCTTTCATGAATGCTAGTATTGGAACTCCTATCGCATCTAAAAACAGTATATTTATTAAGTCCTAATTCACTGTCGGTAATATTTTCATGTAACCAGGTTTCCGATAGCACTAGTATGTCGTAATCAGTTGCTGTGCTGACTGCAGTTGACAATGTTTTAAGTTTGGTTCTGATACCACGAACGTTTTGATAGTAGATAAGTATAGATGACTGAGAGTTTGACGAATTTGCGGTATTTATATGTAGTTTTTTTTTGGATTAGTTTTAACAATAATAGGAGTTCCCTTTACATATCTTATAGTGATATCTGTTTCTCCGCTGGTAGTCCTGCGATGAAGTTCTTCACGAAGTGATTTTAAATAATCACGTTGGGAGGGAGTTAAATCGTTACTGATCTTAATACGACAGGTATTAGGAATATTTCCTTTAGCTTTGAGTATTTCGATAGCATCAGAAGCGTTATTAAAAGTAACCTTAATTGGTCTTGATTTGCCTCCAGTTACTTTGCCGAGACGGAAAATGTGCGTTATTACGGGAATTTTTCCAGCGATGTCATTGAACAATTTTTCAACCTCAATCTTATCCTCAGCTAGCTGACCACTGGTGGAATTAGCAGAGGATTCATTTACGTTGAATAAAATAATATTAGACGCACGCAAATTCCGTTCCCTAATTTCAGATATAATTTCTTCAGTGTTCCTTGGAGTAAGAGTTTGAATGTTTTCAGCAGATTTTTTCTTAAGTTCACTGACTTCTTTGGTCAGATTAAGTATTAGTTCTTTCAACTCAGCGATTTCCTTGTTGTTGTTGGAACATTTGGTGCATTGATAACTAATAGCACGACTCGTAGATGATAGACAAGCAACTTCAACACGACTTAAACCCGAACACGTGGTGTGCAATGGCTTTAAACAGAAATCGCATTTTATTTCTTTTTCAGAGTTCAAAACCTTATCACAAACAAGACAATCTTTGATAAGTGCCATTATAAACACGTTTCACTCAAATTTATAATACTGATGTAGTAGTTAACAAATAATTTCAGATTATTTTACGATCACGGTAAAACACGTCCGACACCCGATACGGCTAGGCACAATCTCTTAGTTGTTCACCATGAAAAAAAAATTATTAGTACAAATAGTGTATAATATTAGGACGGATAAGAAAGCAGTCTAGTGAATCAACTACATAAATTACTTTTTGTGCTACTATACAGTAGTATTCTACATAAAAAGCTGTAATATTGGCTAAAAGACCAATTGTCTTACGTGTCCCTATGTTCGCACTAGCCTCCATCAATCTGTATACGATGTGAAAGCTTACAAAATGATATTTTTTTCATAAAGATTTATCTCCAGATATTCAGAACTTCTACACACACTCATCGGTGGTTTCTTTGTTGCTAATTAAGTTCTGTCGAACTCCAAAAATCAACTGTGGTCGGGCTTGATTTTCGCATGCAAGTATGCATACCTTGAGTTTAGATTTTCTCGAATCTTACCGATTTATCGTATTCATCAGTCAGCTTTCAGCGTCAGGTTTATGCCGCTTAAACCACCTTCTTCGTAAACCAACCTTGTCCCAAGTCAGGTTCTACCATTTTTGCCAATCAAACGACCTTCGTCGGTGTCAGCTATGCCACTCAGGTCGTGTGATAGCCTTTTTAACACAGCTAGTAAGCTTTTGGGAGCTAGGCTTTAAAAATCTTGCCGCTTCAGCTACACACCGCATTTTACTTCATGTGGATATGGTTAAACAACGCCATTACTTTCAAATTACTTTTTAATGCGTACTTTTTACATATTGTAACTTACGTATGTTTGCTGGTTCCTGTAGTAGCTATAATATGTATATCTTTTTGTATTTAAAACTAAAACGTTTTATATCTTTATGTTTAAGTAGGTGTTCGCTTAACGGACTCAAGTTTTGATTCTTTTTAATAAGGAAAAATGACGTACATTTTTATTATCGGTTGAATTGTAACTAGTCTAATCAGATCAATTAATCATAGCATTTAATCGGAGACGTCACCGTTAGGGTAATAATATATTGCTAAAGAGACAGCTTCGGCGATCAGCTGATTACCTAATCTGATTTATTATACAGTGCGCACCAAAAGTATGGAACATACCAAATAAAACTGAAATAAATGTTTTTTTGTAAAAATCCCGAAACACGTCAATTTTCTTGTTTAAAAATACACATTGGAATGTCAAAATCATTTTCCGAAATTCATTTGTTTGTAAGTTATGACGTCATCAGTATTTTTTTTAAATGTCAACCCCCATTTTTTTGAGTTTTTGATAGATCATTCAATTGTTTAAATGACAGTATAAAAATGTTCATACCTTACATAAGAACATTTTCGAGAAATAAATTATTTAATGTTTAATAAACGCCTTTACTAAAAACCACAATAAACCATGAATACACAGAAGATTTTAATGTAAAAGCAACTACAGGTATCAAAGTAAATGCTCAAAATTCCATCCATTTACTTCTTGACAATAAGCAAGTCTATCCACATATTCTCTTAAGACATTATGGATAACATCTTCAGTAATTCTTTGAATTTCCTGTCGAATACGATTTTTCAGATCCTCGATGTCTTGCGGTGTAGTAGAATATACTTTTGATTTTAAATAGCCCCATAAAAAATAATCGAGGGGTGTAAGATCAGGCGACCTAGCTGGCCACTCTAGTGGTCCCCTTCTACCGATCCACCTTGCAGGCAAGCAATTATTCAAAAAATCGCGGACAGTACGAGTATAATGTGACGGGGCGCCAAAGGGTATTATTTGGCACATCTGGATCATCTTGATTTAGGTAAAGTATCGCAAGTGCTGGAATAAGGTCATTTTGGAGAGACTAAATACCTTGGTCCAGTCAGATTTCCATCAAAGAAATAACTACCTATTATTCTGGTGTCCACTATTCTAGCTCAGACGTTTACTTTTTGTGGATATTGGGAGTGTGCCTCAGACATCCAATGAGGATTTTCCTTACTCCAATACCTGCAGTTCTGGCGGTTAACTGTTCCATTCAAACAGAAAGTTGCTTGATCCGTGAAAAGAATCTGGTGATGGAAACGTTCATTTGTTTGAAGAAAATTCATCATTATTTCGCAAAATTGTAAGCGTCGGTTAGGATCATCTTCATTGACCTCGTGAACAAGCCGAATTTTAAAAGGATGATATTTTTCTTTTCTCAGTAATCTGAGTACTGAACTCTGACTGACATCATTTTCTGCTGCGACTCTTCGGGAAGAACAATTAGGATTTTCTTAAATTTGTAAAAGAATGTCGAGTTTCTTGTCTTCATTCATCACTGTAGCACGACCACTTTTTGAAATATCTGTAACATTTCCCGTCTCCCTAAATTTTCTTTGAATTTTACTAACCGTTGATCGCGTGATAGGTCGATCTGGATACTTCGCATTAAACATATCACAAACTTCTTGTTGTGTTCTTGTAAGGTTTTCACACCCAAGATAAATTAAAAGTTCTATGCGTTGTGTAATTGTTAAATGAGCCATAGCAGATTTATAAAGCTGATGTTAATTATTAGGAGTAAACGATGTGTCGACAACTAACATTTCTGAATAATTGACAACTTGTGGGAATTTGTTTAGATTACGGGCATTTGTTTCTTGTTACCTTTGATTCTCTTTTCTCGATACTGATACCATTAAACATCATGTTTCAACATTTGTTAAGAATGTGTTTATTAAACATTAAATAATTTATTTCTCGAAAATTTTCTTATGTAAGGTATCAACATTTTTATACTTTCATTTAAACAATTGAATGATCTATCAAAAACTCAAAAAAATGGGGGTTGACATTAAAAAAAATGCTGATGCCGTCATCACTTACAAACAAATGAATTTCGGAAAATGATTTTGACATTCCAATGTGCAATTTTAAACAATAAAGTTGACGTGTTTCGGGATCTTTACAAAAAAAACATTGATTTCAGTTTTATTTGGTATGTTCCATACTTTTGGTGCGCACTGTATGCTTAATATAACGTTTAAATTGTGCCATTATGTTTACTTGCACGCTGTACAACAATACTTAGTTATATTTTTAAACGAATTAAGCACCAAACAGACGGAAGCAGGGTAAACTCAACCAGCAATCCGGACTTCAAAGTCTTCCCAGTTGTAGAGCGTTACTCAAAACGACAACATTTGACTTAGTGGCGCCTGAGAAATCATTAAAATAAATACTGTCAAGGCCTCTACCGAATTGACTTTAGGTAGAGATACGGACGCTTTTAGAATAAAACCCTACCTGTGTCCTTTTAAAGGTAACTGCGTACAATTTGGGCTTTGTTACCTGATGTGAATACATTTAAAGTGCAACAAAGTATATAAAGCCTGTAATAGTAGCTAAAGAAATAGATTACCGTATAAAATTCAATGGAAGGCATATAGTAGAAGTACAAAGGTTGAAGAACTTGAGTCTCTGAATAAGCAGCAATGGAATATTGAAATTAGGGAATGAGAAAAAGAGTCACAAGATGGGCTTTAGAAAAACGATTTGCAGGAAAGACAATGTTCTTGTAACATATTTATAGATAATAAACAATTTTTCGCTTTCAGATCTGAATAGCTAAAAAATGTACAATTTTCTTAAAGGCAAGTGGAGAGAATATAAAAGACTACTGATTTCATTAAAAAGACTCGGTCATCGTAAAGTGTTTGGTGCAAGAAGGGTTGTGCCATGAGCGATGTGGAGAAACTATGAAAATCTAAAGAATCATTTTTAACGTTATGAGAAAGATATGTTTCATGTAGGTCTATTAGACCCCACTAAAAAAAATTGGTGTGATACACGCACACAACTTCCTTTTATAGTGATCTAATAATTAGCCAAAAATCATAAGAGTAAACACCTACTTCCGATTATGCGATTTTCTTCAAAAGCTGTTGCATCTACATAGTACAAAAACGTATATATGAAGTTTCAACGCTATACCTTTTTTTGTTTTTGAGATATTCTCTTCACAGGCACACAGACACACACACATACAGGCCAATGAAAAAAAATATGTGTTTTGGGTTCAGGGGACTCTAAAACGTGAAGATCAGTTGAAAACTCAATTTCGAATTTTTGGGGTGAATCCAATACTTCCTTCATCGCATAAGGAAGTAAAAATAGCATAATTAATTTTTCCTTAAACTTCACTTCATTCTAGGATTGAAACTCTATTTGGTATAGTCTGAGAAGAAATGAGTTAATAAGGCTAGAACAGTGTCACATGGTATAAAAGTTTAAATTGGAATGGTCAAATACGTTGATATTTGTTTCTATAAGCGCGTTGAGTAGTACACATGTTTCTCAAAATTGCATTTTTAAAATCGTTTTATTTACACACTCGTTACTTCTTTTGCCGCATTCAAGGTCGCTTAAAAGCGAATGCCCATTATCAAGGATTCCCAATAACTTAAATAATGACAAAAATCGATTTCCATTATAGGCTATTTGATACACGTTACATCCATTTTGGGAGTTAATGGGGACGTCCGGCCATAACAACCTGCAATGAAGCACTTGAGTGTGACGCTGGCCTGTTTTCGGTGGAATTTCTTAGCCTTCACAATGGCCGCGCTATTGTTTTAGTTATTATTATGCGCTAAATGTGCCCCGGAAAACACAATCACGCTGAATAATTCATCTATCATTTTGGTTTTTGGAGTTTTCCTGGAGCGCGGGCGATTCCTTTATCTAAGATCGTGCCCCACATAAAATTGCAATATTACACCACGGTCCAAATTCCAGGGTGATTGATTGCTATGAGATAAGGCGTACAGATCGCTTGTTAATTAACTCCAACTTGAGTGTTGGCACATCTGCGCTGGAGGCTTTCGGTAGTTTTGGATCCCGAAATTAAATTCTTCTGAAAAAGGTGGCAATTTTGTATACAGTATGAAATTCAACTGATGCTATTGAGGGCGAGAGTTTAATTAGTTATAACACATTCACATACCGATGATATAGAAAGGCAGAAAAAAGACTTCATGTTGTTGGGGCTAGTACATACAGTGCGTAATTTTTATCTCTGAACATACAAATGACCTACATGTAAAACTTCTATGTGCAAAAGTAGAAAAGACATCAAATAAATTGATAGTTACGCAACTAATCCTACCTATTTTACCACATTGAAAACAACTGAATTATTTCTTAAACTAAATTAAATAACCTCAATCAAAAAAATTGCATTGTTTGTTAGATAAGTTGAGTTAATAATAATGTACACAAAGGAGGAAAAATTGGAGATTTTACATAGGTATTTTGAAAAGAATAGCTTGGAAAAAGTGAGGGATTTACTTGCTGCTAAATATTCCGAAAGACTAATTCCATCGATTGGAACGATTCATAATATTATTGAAAAAATTAGGGTAAATGGTTGTGTTGCAACTGAGCACAGCAAAAGAAATAAAACGTGCCATGTTTTAACTGAAGAGATGAAGTTAAATATTTTGGCGTATGTAGAAGAAAACCCAATCACATCTCTTCGTAGTTTAGCTAACGAATTCGAAATCTCAACTACATCGGTGCATAAGACCTTAAAAGAATGTAAATACAAACCCTACACATTTTATAATCACCAGCAACTTTTTGAAGAAGATAAAATCAGAAGAACTGATTTTTGTGAAACACTTTTACACACATTTATTAAATGAAAATGAGGAAACTTTACGTAGAACAGTTATTACAGACGAAGCTACTTTTTGTATAAAGGGCTCTGTAAATTCTCAGAATTATCGGTTTGTATCCATTCCATTACCCATTTAAGCTATCCTACTTACTAACTCTATTTCATGCACAAATGATCATGTACAAAACTCAACGCACACACAGTATAATGCAAACGTTAATGTATGCGCAGTAGTTGTCGACAGTGTCCTTGTAGGTCTTTTTTTATGGAGGGAAATCTCAATGAAACAAAATTTTTAGAAATGCTTCGAGAACATATTATACCACAAATCCAAAGACTAAATATTAATATTGCGATTTATCAAATGGATGGAGCACCACCCCATTCTACCAGACGTGTTGCACGATTTCTTGACGCAACATTTCCAGGTCGCTGGATTGCGAGATATGGTGTAATACGTTGGACACTTCGGTCAGCAGATTTATCACCAAATGACTTTTTTCTATGGGGTTATCTGACATCTAAAATTTATACTAACGTTGTTATACACAATGTGGAAGAATTAAAACTGAGAATACTTACAGCATGTAATGAAATAAATCCCATTTTTTAAGAAATAATGTGGAGGCCTTTAGAGATCGTCTGCCTTATTGTTTAGAACAAAGAGGAGGGCATTTTGAACATCTCCTGTAAATTGATTTTGTCCAGGTTCACAATTGTTATTTATATTCATTAATATTTTTTTGTGTTTGTAAAATCAAGTTTTTCCTTATTAGTATCTAAGAAAAACAGTATTATTATTAACACTTATGCATTTTCATTAATAAGATACCTAATTTTTATTAATGTGGAATACACAACAACTTCACACAAGTGCACAATTGACAACAAGTAAGCAACACTGTATTACACGAATACAATTTATCAAATAATACCCTTTTCCAACCCGGCCTCCTTCTTGTCCGATGGGGCGTGTATATTTATAATGCTAATATTTCTCTTCTTCCCTTTAAGTCTTATGGAGCATAATCTATCCGATATGGGGTTAAAATTCATAACTTTTTCTTAGAGTGTTTCCCCCCGTAAGAAGCCTACCCCAAATCTCCTATTTCTCCGTCCACTCTTGAAAAACATCTTATTTTCTACTTGCATTATAGCAGTTCCCGGTTGCTTCGACTCTTGTATAGCCACTATATTCAGTTTATATCGTTCTACTTCCCTGACTAGTTGTTTCAGACCTCCTGTTGTGTACGTCCTTCTCACATTCCATGTACCCATTAAGAGTTTATTTTTTTCTTCTTTCGCTTTATTTTCTTTTTTATTCCTTTTCTTTTGCATCGTTTTTTCCATATTCATGTCCTTTTGCATGGCTGGTTTCGTTATCTTGTATCTAGTTTGTATATTAGCACTTAGTTTTTTGGTTTATTCCCCTTATCTTTATTCACTGATTTGATCTTTGCGTTTATTTCCAATTTTCCATTAATTAATTTTTCTATGTTCTTTTTTGTCCCCGTTACGTTGGTTGAGTTTATCGTTAGTCCCTGTATTACAATATGGTTTCTCTTCCTATCCTTTTCCATTTGTTCCAATCTTGCATTTGTATCTTGTATCTCTTTTTTTTATTACTTTGTATTGTTTTTTTATACTGGTATTCTCACTCCGCAATTCCTCATTTTCTTTTTTCAATTCATTTACCTCCTTTTTATTTTTGATCTGCTCTAGCTTAATTTGGCTCACGTCTAATATAAGCTGTTGTAGCAAATTTAATATTTTGTCAAGTTTGTCTTAATTTTTTTGCTTGTCCTCTTTCACTTGTTTCATTTTTACTGGAGTTCTGCTTATTTTTTTACTCTTCCCAAAGGCGTGCGCTTCCTCTTCGCTATCCTCTTCTGCTCCCTGTCTCGTTCTTTTGTCTCCATCTGTCGATTCGCTCTCCGTATTTGACATTATTGTTTCGTTTGAGATAAATAGTTCGTAACCTTGAGTAGATATTTAGCGTTACCTTTTACCTGTTTCTATTAAAATACCTTCGACAGTGCACATATCAAGTACCTATTCTTTAACTATTTACTTCTGTAATAAACTGCTCAAGTACAGGTCTAAAGAGTAGCTTCAGCACTGCGAAAACATTAAGTATTATAGTGCACCCAGAATGTGTAGTTCAAAACGTGACCACCGAACTTCTGTAGATGGCGCCAAGTGGACAAGCCGCCACTGTGCTACAATGCTTGGAAATTTTGCAAAGTGGAAAATCGCCACCTTTCGCCAAAACCAAATAGCGCATGAAGGTGCTCGGGACCTTAGCAACAACTTTGCCCCCTTTCAAAATTTCGATATCTGTAGCCGTTCGAAAGTTACAGGCGATCCAGACAGACAGACAGACAGACAGACAGACAGACGGACGGACGGACGGACAAAACGTTCGCATAAGTACGCTGAAGCTACTAATAATTTGTAACTCGGCTAGGCGATTACGCGCACTTATCAGCCAGGGTCGACCCCTCGGTGAGCGATAAGCGCTTCGCTTTACTTTCCCGTCTGTAATTCCTAGCCTCGTTTTAGCTGTTTTCAGTGTTATTATTCTAAATTTTAATTTTCTATTTTCTATCCGCTATCTGCTCTGCTTTATGATGTATCTCTTGTACACTTTTCACCAGTTTAATCGTGGTTTTACTATGATAAAAAAACTCTTTTAAACTTTACCGTGTGACGGAGCCGATGTGCTCAGTTCTCGCGTCGCCACTCAATCGGGTAGCGACGGTATTGCGTACGTATAAATCGCTAAAATATCGCCCCTTCTTTCTTTCAAGAGCGTGAAAGTTCCGAGGTACCTACTTTAAAATTTAAAATACATATAATAACAATAAGGCAAACAAATTTAACTCGTTTCATGAAGTAATAACTGTCAAATTTCAGTTCCTCTGGTAGTAAATGTGCAAAGCCTCTGATTTTCAAGTCGGTAAAGATTTTGACATCCACTTCTAGCCCAAAGTCAATCTCAATATAAAAATTTATAAAGAGTAGAAAGTTAAATGGTAGCACCATCTATCGACGGATATATTACTTAGAGGTACGCGTATGCACCATTTGGTGAGAGACTTACCCCAGTTCGTTTTATGATCTCTTAGAGCGTAGCTCATCTTTTCCCCCGTTTGTAAGTGGATTTCTGTTACTTCCCTTTGTGTATTTTCCCTTAGAGGTAATTGGGCTTATGGACCTTTAGTAACTTATATTAGTTAAATTGTTAGCGTAACTGTGGACAAAAGTGCGTTAAACTTTGTATTGAAGAATTATTTTAAGGAATTCAACTATTTTATGGGGAAGATACGGATGTTTTATATGGGAAGAATATTAATATGAACATCTGGGATCCCCTCTCTGCTTTTATTGAATGCCTATTCAGTAAAGCTTTCTAGAAAATAGTCAAAAATCTTATACCTGGTGTTCCAGTCCCAATTTTCTTTCTGCTTTAATATTAGCCAACATGCGTCAAAGCATGGCAATAATCATGTTAGTTCAATATAACATTAGTTTATGTAGTGTGCCGTAAAGACTTTGATACCGATGTGAGATAATGCAAAATATATAAAACATGATTATAAGAATTATGCACTGGAGTCATAGCAGCAAATTCGGAAATGCTCTCTAAGGAATACATACTGTAGGAATTGCAGCAAAGAAGTGAGAATGTTAGCTTTTAACAGAGATTTTTCAAAGAAAGCTAATTTATGTTTTGTGTTTTTTTTTTGCAGAGTGAAATTTAAGTTATTACTTGCATGACAAGGTATTTTGTCCCACTTATTATTTGGTAATAATAAATGCATTTTTAGGCGCCCGCTCTGAAAATCATGCATTACTGTGCCATTTTTAGGCCGGAAACTGAGTCTCCACAAGACTGGTTCGAAATTGTTTGCCTTACGTAACTAGTCTGCAAAATTGACGTTTTGATGAGTTTGAAACATTTGTTGACTTTGGTTACTAAGACAATCAACTACAGATTATATTTCTAGTTTCTGAGGAAGGTATAAGGTTTTTTTTATTATCTTAAAAAAAATTTAATTTTGGCAAAATTAAGCGAAACCAGTGACTAAAAATGTTGTACGTAACGCATCCGTAAATGCCATTAACGGGACTTCTGGGTTTTTGAGACTCCTACTGTAAAAATACTTTCTTCGAACTTGATCGTAAACTGCTATTATTTCCTTATGATGGGTTTTATTATGCCTAGCTAATATAATAAAATAAACGTGTGTACTTAAACATTTAGCAGATTAAAATTGGAACATTGGTTCGAAAAATATAGGCTGTTCCGTACTGCAGCTGATTCATGCATGTGGCCTTTTAGCAAATGTCTTGCATTGATCGCTACATTAAAAATAAGGTAAATTTAATTTCGTTTAAGATAGCATGTCAAGTAAATATTAAAAGTTTCCTCGGGTATAGCTATACTAGCAAATAATGCATTTCCTGTCTGATGCACTTTTATTACAAAATATTGTTTCAAAAGGATGACAATTTGCTCTAATGGAATACTTGCTAGAATTTCTTTATATATTAATGAAGTGCATAGAAAAATAAAACGATAGATATATTTAAAATCAATATTTTATCATTACAGGAAGGGATAGCGCTCCTCTTGTACTGAAAACACAAATTCATTCTTCAAGTTTGGTTATACACCAATCTTAGAATAAAAAAAACGTTTTTCAGAAAATCAGACATGATATGAGAAGTGTTTGATTCACACAGATGCGTGCATCAAACCCTTTTTGCTTATAATTATTCATGTAATTCAAGTCATAACTGTTCTATCTCATTCAAAGGTCGTGGTAAAGTCAAATTTGCATCTTGCCGTATTTGTTTGCCTCTGTTAATATTGGAAAGGAATTTGTAAGCTTCCCTTAATGGCTTTTAAGCGGATGGATACACTCTCTAATAGGACTTAAGCCGACTTAGCGTATTTGGGACTCATGTGTTTATGAATTTCGTTCAATACAATGCCTCATTGAGAGAGCTTAGCATTAAGATTTCTTAAAATAAGCATTTATTCCTAAACAACGTGCGACGCTCCGATTGGCTACGCAGGATCGCCTCAGCCAATAGTGTTTGAGCCTTCCCCTCCTTGTTGAATTTGCGAGTTCAGCTGATTGTCAATTCAGCTTCAGTTAGATTCAGAATTTCGAGTAAGCAAGTTCAGCTATGCTTTGTGCTGGGTTGCGGTCGGCCTAGCTCCCTGGTAAATACGTTTTCAGGTTGTTTTGTGTTACGGTTACGCGCAATTCGCTATTTTCGCGTGGCCAATCCAAGCGTGTCACAACAGTTGAAGCTATTGTAAAAAACCATCGGTCCATCAGTGACGTTTGTAATCGTTGTTACTCAATATACTCGTGTTTGTTAAGTCTTGTTTCACTCCAACAAATAACTGAACCCAAGTCAAGGGTTATTAAGTGGCAGTTCCCGGCAATCCCATTGAACCGGAATTCGCAGCGGATTAACTGGGGGCCCCATTCGTGGAAGCCTCTTTTCAAGTTAATCATACAAAAAACAAGAAGTATGCCGTGTATATACTAATTTCCTTTTTATTAATAAAGAATTACAAAGGTAGGACATAAGTGATGTCGGCAATGGCAACCATCCCTTTAACTGCAATAAATTTTAAGTGCTACGGCTACACGTTTACTTGTCACGATGTAATGGTACCTTTATTTAGCCTTAGTGTTGAGCACCTTGAACTGTAATGCAGATTTTTCCTGTGCTTTATACTCTACTTTACTATGAATTTAGATTGCCCTTTGTTTGTCCTAGTTAACTCAGTTGTAGAAGCATAAGAACCACTCTTACCTCAGTATGGCTAAGGGTATTATCAATATGGCTCATTCCGGCTTACTTGTGGTGACCTATAATTCTGTTATCATACATGCAAACCTGCCAGAAATAAAAACCCAACCGTTTACATAAAAATACATATATTTTGGAAAAGAACATACGTGCATGGAAATACATAAAAAGAATAAACAATGGTAATACAGAAATGTTATATAGGCTATCAACACTAGCTAAGAAATGTTCACGAGCTTAATGCTGAAACTACCTGCTTAGATACACCCTAAATAGGAGTGTGATTCTCAATACACAACGCTAAGTCAAAAACAAATCGTGTGAACAAGGCGTACGCTCGGGCACAAATTCATCTAATACGGCTCTGCTTCCGGTAGCTTGAAATCAGCTGACGCGATGTGTCAACAAGATTCTGAAAGCGCATTGTACTGACGTGCACCAAGGATTATGCAACTTAGCGTAATATTTATAATTACCCTTCTACTTTTCCCAGTTTCGTGGGCCGGGAATTCAAGCGTGCGTTTTATCTATAACAACTAAACTTGCCTTTCCTCGGAGCTCGAATTTCAGCTGGAATAGCAGCTTCTTGCTATGAACTGCTGTATCTTGGCTCAAGAATAACAAGGTGTCGACTACTCTTAACGCAGGTCCACACAAATGCTCTCTATCGAACTTCATAATACTTAGCGTAGCGTCCCTTTTGATTGTCCGAATACACCGGTCGTCTATTAAAAAGCGATTGCCTCCTTGCTTTGATTCTATTAATAGACTCAACGGCTCCATCAGCTGGTTTGCGCCCACAATCTCTCTCACGAAACCTTCGTTCCAGGTTTTAAATGCATAATTCGGTTTAACCTAATTATTAGAATGTAAGAAATACAGTTTGGTTTGAATCCAGCAAGGTGCTTATTAAATACTAAGGTGACACGAACTAGCCCATTACAACGACAAGCTGTAATTGAAAAATTATAACTCGGCAGTCTTTAACTTCCAAATGTTTTAAATTGGACAGTAATTTCTAGCCTCGGGGCTGTTAATTCTAAAATATCTAAGGTAAATCCATATAAACCCACAGATATCTAAATTGCACATTAGAGGTAAGGACTGTCTTAAGAAACTCAACAGTAATTATCCAGGCCTAACAGATTATATAGAACATCAAAATGTCTGTTTGACTATTTGCGTTAAATATTACAGCATTGTAAGAACCATTGGACTCGAATTTAGAAAAAATTCTTCAGCAGAAGGCTGTGTAACTGAGAGTTGCTTGAATTATTACGATGTGTAAGAATCGACAAATCACCTTGTAACGAATCCGAACGCGTCAGCAACCGAGACAGCCTTGAAAGCAGATGTGCGCGGGTGAATCCTTTTTCCAGTCGATGCTAGAGCGACCCTGAAGGGACACGTCACCGCGTTCGAGGCTTCCGGATCGATCTAGAACCAGGTGTACTGAATGACTCACGCTCGCTTACGAGATCAACACCTGCGAATGCCGGAATGCATTCACGAGGATTCTGGAATCTCCCCAGTGGAATATAAATGCGCGGCCTTCAGACCTGGGGTTCAGTTCGAATTCAGCATCAGAGCGGCGAGCTCCCAGATAAATAAAACGCGTGAAATAAATAAATAGATGACCAGATAAATAGAAATACGTCGTTAGTGTTTAAGAGTGATATAAATAAATAATAATGGTTGTTAGAAATAGTGCAGTAGTTTAAAAGTAATTTGTGTTCTGCTTGATAATTCTCGTGTGTTTGTAAATAGCAATAATTAATCCAATAGTTGTAAATAAATGTTTGAACCCATGTTTGTCTTATAATTTTAAATAGCCCGAACGTTAAAAACGTAACAACCTTTTAAACTTCAAATTTAAAAAAGCTTACAAGTAAATATTATATTATATATTCTAATACAAAAGTAGATATCTTTTGTAAAAAACGATTTCGACAGCTTTCAGCTTACTCTTTAAGAACCATTGTAACAGAAGTTTAGCTTTATTAATATAACACATCATTAACTGACTTTGTCAATTATGTTACGGTATATAACTGATTTAAAATATCGCAACAAGCCAAAAGAGGGTTACACAGGTCAGTGGAGAAGGGAACGAGTCTGTATATTTGTTTGTTCGCCGAAAATAAAGTTGTACTTCAGGGGTATGGGACAATTTGGAAAAAGCCCTAATATGGAGTGGAACGCATTTTAGCAAAATAAGAATTTTTCCTGGCTGTGGAAAAACTGGTCTGGCTGGGTCTAAACTTACTTAAAATCGCAATCAGTTTTTCACTTTATATACAGTAAATAGAAAGTTGAATAAAGAACAAGAATTATAATATCAACACATTTAGTGTTAGCTGCGCTGGCGTTAGCCGTGGGCCAAGTTACAAGTATTTCTGGAACAAAGACATTGCGTTTAGTTAGTCGTTTTCTTTGCTCTTGAAGCTCTTGCATTAGTGCTAGAAGAACGATAAACTAAACTAAACAGATAAGAAAATTAACCAGGAAGTGTTAAAAAACTAGAGAAGAAAACATATATCACACAAACAAGGAGACCAAAAGCTAATCAATAAGTTATATGTAACATAAAAGTATGCATATTCTAAAAAAATAAATGGAAACCCTAGTATCGCAGAAATGTTAAAGGCCTCCTAAGTAGTGTCACGCAACAGGCATCGGAACTACAGGCGAGATATTTTAAGTCGATAATCTGCAAGTGTATGGAGAAATTAGTCGTCATAAGAATATTAATATCGCTATGGAAATATCATTCTCGAGTCCCAGCACGGATTTATTATCATTATTATTTAACTAGGGCTTCAAATTTTGTGCAAAATTTTTACATTTGCATTCAACAGTTAGCTGTAAATAACCCTTTAGACGTGATATATCTGAATTATAAAGAGGCCCTTTTTAAAAGCTAATTATGAAGTTAGAACAGTTGTAATGTGTATTGAAGAATTTTAGCCAGTAGAAATGTGAAGTGTATGTTGAAAACCTTCTCGCAATACATCTTCTCATGCTTTGTGGATTACCACATGTTACAATCTATAATGGAATTTACCATAAGTAAGCAAACCAAAAGTGTTTCCAGATATCTACACGGGGATTCGGGGCGTAGGTCTACTCAAAAACTGTGGACGATTAATTTAACGTTTTATCTCACTCATAAGATTACCTGCATGGCAGTACTATAGACTACAAGCAAACGCATTGTACATTGTATTCGATTTACAGCCTTATCAGCATCCTAGGCGCTCGGATTCTTATTCATTCTGTGGATGTGTCTCAGTAATTGTAATCTTCTTGCCTTAATGAACCACATGTTTTTTCCATCTATTATACTGTATATTTATTATTAAGGAAAATGCCTTAGGATGACATCACGATCGCAAGCTACATATTATCAAATTTATTAAGCTGGTCACAATGCAACCTGTCCTATTGAAAATACCCGGAGCCCTACCTAGGGGAAGGGAAACTCGAACTGTGTCCGTCTAACAAATTCTTGAACAACAAACAAATATATGTAAACCAATAATTTCAAACTTCCGTCTAACAAATTCTTGAACAACAAACAATATATGTAAACCAATAATTTCAAACTTACTTCTAGTTAAACACAAAAAAGTGGCTGAGCCGTTCTAAACAAGTGGGAGTTAGTTATGGACAACAACCGGTCAACAAAAAAACATAGAAGAAAGCATTAAGATGGGGTTTCTGCAAATAATAGAGAAGAAACAAGGTTAAATAGAATAAGAAGCAAAGCATTGAAAATACAACCGATAATGCATAAAATACCAGAAGGACAATTAGAATGGTTTGGACATATAAACAGGATGAGAAACAAAAGAATACTTAGAAGCACATACAAAGCAGGGAAGATAGAGAAAAGGAAACGAGAAAAACTGAAGAAGACCAGGCAGTAGAAAGTAAGAAAAGCGGAAAGAGAGAGAGAGAGCGAGAGAGCACGTGGAGCACAAGTAACCGTTTGTCATATTCGTTGAGAAGGTAGAAATACGGCAATTCTGACCTGGGGCTTGAAAGATCCTTGAATATGTTCGCTAAACAGGCAGAAACTCGAATATTCTAACTTGAGGCTCGAGAGAAGCCGAGAATGTATTGTTTTGCGTGTGTGATGAATTTGATATCCAAATCTTTCGTTAGCTCGAGGCGACTAGCTCCCACTGGGCGAGCAGATCAACGGATCAAAGTGTTAGTATCGCTCCGGTTAAGACCGGGTTGATGGCGATATAGCACATTGCAATCGCGCGAGTATAAGACGTAAGACAAGAGCACCGCTGTACGATATCTCCATGGCTGGGCGTTGCTTCTCTCTAATCTTCACAAGAAAATCGAAAACCATGAAATAATGCGCTCATGGCGACACCCGGGAGCCTGTCGCCTTAAGATGTTAAACGGGACTGAGGAAAGGAAGCAACAGGGTCGCAAGTCGAGACGACAAGCGGGACTAAAATATTGACACCTTCACCGATCATGGAAGCGAAAATCTCATAGTACTTTTAAAAATTTAACAGTACATATGGCTGGGTCCTATATTGTTTCTTCTTCGGCCTCCGTTGTTGTGGAAGTTTTACATTCTACACTTCTACACTTCTTGTTCTTACATAATTTCTGCTGGACTCAAACAGACTATTTTTCGCCAATAATTGCTATATCCTACTTTTCGTTTTGTTAAGCTGGCTATCTGCTTAGTATTTCTTATACTTTTTGTGACGTAGAAAGGTGGGTGCTATGTACTACTATCAACACTGTTCGGCCCTTTATCTTTTATATGTTTCAATAAATTTTGCTTTTCGGTTGTTATTCATTTCTTCACCTTTTAGAATTGTTTCTGGTTTTCTCTACTATTTATTTCCATGTCTCAAATTTCGGCTGTGTTTGTCAATGACACACCATTTTTAGCTTTTGTTCTACGACTTTTCTACTTTTCATATGGAATTTTCGTTATTATGTTGAGATACCATTCGATATTTTTTAAAAATTTGTTTCTATACTTCTTAGTTCCACCTAAAATATTCGGTTTCTGTCTTCTTATATTCAGTTGTGTTACATTACATAACCTAAAGCTCTTTCATGCTGCATTCGGCGGTCCTATTTCAAAACGTTTTTTGTTGAAGTTCAATTTTTCCATTATACCGATGGGGCCACAATTATATATAACAGCAATGAGATAACATGAACCAGAAAATAACTCGTATTACTTGAGTAAGAAAGAGATAAACATAGTAGCAAATATTCGAGAAGGCTTGACGCTTAATTTCATTATGACATTTGTCAACTAAACATGCCTACTAAAATAATTTTTTCGTATGGCCATCTCTTTCTTACTCAAGCATTCTATTTTGTTATTCATGTTATCTCATTGCTGTTATATATAATTATGGCCCCATCCGTATATTTTGGGTAATCCTTTTTTTTTTTTTTTTTTTATAATTTAGTTTATTGCCAGATCAACAAATAATATTTTGTTATACATAGCAGTGATAATATACTATAATACAAAAACTAGACTATGATATACTGAGACTAATTAGTAGTCTCTTAAGTTTACAAATAATAACAGTAACAGTAAACAATAGTGATAGTAGCAATTAGTTTCACTAGGGGTTAGGCTGAACGATATCCTGTGGTAGTTTGCGTTTCAATCTGATGTGTATGTTAGGTGGAATAGGTTGTAGTGTACCGCACCACTACACGCACTAGAGTTGGTAATAAACTTATTGGTGCACTTGTTGATGAATTCTTCCACGTATAAGACGCCAAGCTCGTGGTGTATTTGGGCATTGCGAATATACCAGGGTGCGTTGACTGCTGTTCTTAACACCTTGTTTTGGAGTCTCTGTA
This sequence comes from Agriotes lineatus, assembly GCA_940337035.1. NCBI lineage: Eukaryota > Metazoa > Arthropoda > Insecta > Coleoptera > Elateridae > Agriotes > Agriotes lineatus. The sequence goes on from CALNHX010006536.1 coordinate 60,517, forward strand.
ACTTTTGAATATTGGTTTTGGAGGTGTTGAACCATACGGGAGATGCATATAACGCTAAGGGTCTTATCAGGCTTTTGTATAGTAGTACTGTACATTCGATTTTTAAAGTTGATTTGCGATTTATTATGGGATACAGCTGTCTTAATCTGGTGTAGCTTTGCGTTAGTTTGTAGTTGACATGGTAGTTCCAGCTGAGCCGTGTGTCGAGGTAAACTCCTAGGTATTTCACTGCAGAGTCTCTTGGGTTCCAAGGTATTGTGCTGTTGTTGATGAATACATTTGGGGGATTGTTGATTTTTCGCAGTGTGAATATCTTGGCTTTGCACTTGTCAGCGTTAACTCTTAGATTCCATTGCTTGAGCCAAGAAAAAAGTCTGTCTGTTGCTTGCTGTAGTGCTGTCACTGCTTGTTCGAGTTTGGGGGCTTGAGTGAAGATGGCCGTGTCATCGGCAAATGTGGCTAGTGTAGCGTTAGTTTCTGGATGTCTGACATGTATATGTTGAACAGGATGGGCCCAAGGACGCTGCCTTGGGGGACGCCTGCGTGGATGTTTTTGATTTCGGACAGTGTCGAATTAATCCTGACTTCGAAGGTTCGGTTGTCTAGGAAAGAGAAGAGGATGGCCTTGAGGTTGGTGGGCATGTCGATGCTCAAGATCTTCTTTTTGAGGCCTTCGATCCACACTTTGTCGAAGGCCTGTGCGATGTCTAGGAACAGTCCTATGGTGTACAGTTTATTTTCGAAGCCCCGTTCGATTAGTTCACTTATGCGCTGCAGTTGGTGGCAGGTTGAGTGCCCTTGTCGAAAGCCGAATTGAGCAGTGGGTATTGTGTTGAGGTTTTCTATGCTGTTTATCAGACGTTTGTATATGACCTTTTCTAAGAGTTTCGATAATGAGGTCAGAAGACTTATTGGTCTGTAATTGTTTACTTTTTTTTTATCTTTGCCTGGTTTGGCGAACATGATTATTTGTGCGTGTTTCCATGTCAGGGGGAAGTAGCCCTGTCTCATGCAGGCGTTAAAGGTTGTGCTTAGGTAGGCAAGTGCTTTGTTAGTTAGGTGTTGAAGGATGGTGTTCGTGATGAGGTCGTGACCTGGAGATTTATTTTTAGGTAAGGTGTCGATTATGCTTTGAGTTCGTTGGGAGAGGTTGGGTTGATGCGATCCGGTATTGGTGCGTTGTTTTCGGTGTCACTGACTACGTGCATAAAGTGGGTTGGTGTGCAGGTGATTGTTGGTGTGAATGTTTTCTCTAGGTGTTGAGCAAACGCAGCGACTTTTTCGGCGTCTGAGCTGTATTGTTCATTGTCGGATTCGGTAGTTAATGTGGGAAGTTCGGTTCTTTGGTGGAGTATGTTTCTTGTTGTTCTCCACAATCCCATGTCTCCTGGACTGTAATCAGCGATCTGCTGTTTGTAAGAGCTGATTCTTAGGTTGTCGAGCTCCCTTTTGATTAAATGAGTGATATTATTCAATTGATTTTTTGTTATGGGATTTCTTGTCCTCTGCCATTCGCGTCGAAGTTTGCTTTTAGTTTTTATTAGCTCTACTATGTGCCTAGGGGGATAGTTGTAATCCTTTGGTAAGACCTTTTTTGATGGTGTGCACGCCTGCTTTACGCTGTTTTGTATCGATTTGGTAAGGTGGTTTGCCATCAGATCTATGTCCTGGGAGGTTTGGAGATCTGGCGAGTGGTGAAGATTATTGTCCAGTGCATTCATAAATTGAATCCAATCTATGTGTCCGTTAATGAGTTTTGGGTTGGGTTGTTTAATGGATAGAGTGTTAACAAAGGATAGGTCTGAATTGAGTTCTGTGATGACATTTTGGAATATTGGTTTGTTGAAGTTTTTTTGGAGCACGATGTCAAGGATATCGGGCTGATGGTCGAGTCGGTAGGGATAATAGGTGTATTCGTCGGGTGCTATGATTTGGAATGTATTGGCTATTGCAAGGTTTTCAAGTTTAGTGCCCTCTGGATTCGTTGCCCTGCATCCCCATAAGGTGTTTTTGGCGTTTATGTCACCTATGACTAGCAGTGGCCCATTAGTATCAAAGATTTTTTTAATGTCTTCTTCGTTTAATTTTTTATTTGGTTGTCTGTAGGCAGATACTATTGTTATGTGACTCTGGTCGTTAAGTGTAACTTTTATTGCGATTGTTTCAATTTTTAGGTCTTTTATTTCGGGTAGTCGTGTGTGGACGTATTTTTTTTTTATGAAGATCGCCACTCCTCCTGCAGCTACTGTTGATATCCGATCATTACGGTAGGTGTGGTATCCTGGGAGATTAAATTTGATAGTATCATCGAGATGAGTCTCTGTTATACAGGCGATGTCTATATTGTACCGAGCCAGAAAGGCGATGAGTAATGAACGCTGGGTGTTAATTCCATTCGCGTTCCAATTGAGGATTGTTAAGTTTTGTAGGGCATTTGTGCGTTTAGGATCCATTGAGGAGCAATGGCAGCAGGGTGTTTGTGATGAAAGATTTGATTTGGGATAAGTATGGGGTTATTAGGTCAAGGAGTAGTTGTATGAGGTTATTGGGTAAGGTTGTTGAGTTATTGGGTATGGTTATATTGCTATTTGTGTTGGTCTTTGTCGCGTTCTTGAGTATTTCGGCATAAGTCTGGGCATCGTTTACGTTGGTATGTCTGCTGGGGGGTATTCCGGTAGTTCTTGTTTGTGTTCTAGTTCGTTGGTTTAGAAGTTCAATATGACGCGGGCATCCGCGGTAGTTAGCGCTATGGTTTCCTCCGCAGTTTGCACACTTGGGTGGATCGTCGGTCTTTTTTTTGCATTCAGTGTAGTGGTGGTTGCCTGCGCATTTCACACATGCTGACTCCAGTTTGCAATAGTTTTTCGTATGTCCATATTTTTGGCAACGGTGGCATTGAGGTATATTTTTCGATTTTTTTCTGGCTTCTACGGTTACAATTGAGTGGTACATTGAGGTGAGTGAGAAAATACGTTTAGCTTGTTCATTTTTGGTGAGATCCACTGCGCAAACGGGTAGTGGTGTTTTATTTTTTGTGTATAGGCGAGTCACTTTTATTATTGGCAAGGTTTTACTTAGTTCATCTTTTATTTCTTTGTCTGTGAGAGAAAGAGGAACGTTTTTTATTACAACTGAAATCGGTTTATCGTTGGGGTTTTGATAGGTGTGATACGGTATTTCATTCGTTGTGAAGTATTTTGTTAAGGTACGGTAGTCTTCGTCCTTGGATAGATTGATACGAAGTGTAGATGTATTGTATGAAGTTGTGAATGATCCGGTTGAATATTTTTGTATATCTTCGATTAGTGCTTTATGGTTGACTGCATTGTGCAAATATATAGGGGGGACTTTAGTTTGTACTGTTTCTGCTTGTTTTTCGTTTGATTGATTTTCTAGCGAGTGTTCTTTATCTGAGGGCTGTGCTTCGGTTTCCAGATGTGGTGGTAGGTAGTATTTGTTACTAGTTAAGAGGTTTTCAGTGGTCCACGCGTAGCGTTTTTGCACCTCATTGATAGGCGGCGATAATTTATCGGATTTACGTTTATTTTGTAATTGATGATCCATTATCAAATCATGGTTAGCAATCGTTAAATGTGTTTATTAGAAGTATAAAATAACTTACGATTTAATATAAATAGCGTTGAGGTCGAGCGTATCGCACTGTTATCGGAGCGCATGCAAAACATCCGCACCGGTTCACTGCTCGTACTCGAATTATTTTTGGGTAATCCTGACATCCACGACCATTCTTCAGTTTTAGCTCATTATGGTTGCTCCTTTTGTTTTCAGGCCGTTTATTATGAATTATGTTTCTACTGCAATATCTGGTTTATTTTCGCTGCTTTCGTGTACCGCGCTTGCATTGCGCAGATATTTTACCAACTTTCTTGCTAAATTCTCCAGTAAGTATATTTGCCCCTTACTTCTCTCTAATGCCAGTTGTAGGTCGTCCCAAAACGCGTTTTGTTTTGTCCATGGTGTCTTCATTTGAGTAATACATATATCACTAAGTTGCCATCTCTTTGAATTGCTATAAATTCTAGTTTTACTTTTGTAGTCATTATGCAGCTTCGATTTCTTTATCTGATATATTGTAATAGCCTCTCGCTTAAATAATAAATGGGGTTTTAAATATAAAATAACTAATGGCAAGGGATACTACACTTTATAATTGGTAAGATTCAATTGCAAACCTGCCTGTCAAACTCAGGAGAAATTAAAAGAATGTAACTTTAATTACCACAAATAAAATGGTTTATCGCGCATTCCTTATTGTATCTATTTGCAATAAATTCGGGCATAGCTGGTGAGCATGAAACAAACTTAGCTCAGGGTGTTGGTTTATAAAATTAAGGAAAACTTTGTATGAGGAATAACTCGTTATATGACAAATACTCTCAATTATTAGGGCAAATGCACAATTCCCATCTGACGTTTAAATAACCTCTAAATGACTCAGTAAACAAGATGATCTGTCAGTGCAAACTAGTGTACAATTGAATGTTAAAACACCAAAATGGCAAGAAAGCATAGGGTAAATACGATTAATACTGTGACGTACCAACTGCTAAGCTCGTTTTGTTTCTAGTGTAGCGTCAAAACCCGCGCGCGATCGTTTTTGTTTTACATCCGGCCAAAACTGAAAAATGCTGCGTCCTCTTGCACTTTCAAAAAACGCTACCTAAATTTCTCGAAGCTGGATGGACATGAACAACTGGAACCTGGTGATACACTTCGTAGACAGTTTAATCTTGCTGTGCTCCAAAAATAATGGACCTACTCCAACGCTTTCCCTGTGAAATTACCTTGAAAAGGGCTGCTTCGTAGGCGGGATACGTTTTCTAGGTACGCTACGTCGATTAAACTCTCGTGGTGGCTTGCTGCTTCTTTACTCTGGATACAGGCACTCAGGAAAAACGGCTTTAGACGTTGGACATTAAATTCTTGCTGGCCGATGCTGCTTTCTTATGGAAATGGGCCCCCGAAGTTAGTCGCACTTGGACGAATCTCGCTGCTGGCTAAACTGCTGCACTTGTCAGTCTTAACATAAATTTTATCCCCCCAAATGCCTTGCATACTCGTGATGAACTTTACACAAAACTGGTATTAAACGAAACTTTGTATTTATAACTTTAAGCAATAAAATGTGGAGCTCAATTTGCCCCCAACACAAATTTTACAAGCTAGTTTTGTAACAATAACAAAAGACTATCACATCACTTAGAAGATTTTCAATTTTTATAGAAGAAATTAGGATTGATAACATGTTCGATCTTAATGACTACAGTTTTGATGTTATGTCTTTGCCTAATTACTAAAATTGCTTTTTTCCTGGAATAAATGTCACTACACTTTGCTCTGCATTTAAATCATTTTTGTTTATAATGCACTGATACACTTGGAGTTCCTTTAGCATCTCACTAATTGTCCTTCGATCGGTTGCCCTCTATTTTTCATTGCTCTATTGCAATCATTATTTCGCTCGCACTGTCTCGTTTTCCTTTCACTGACACTTTTTAATACATAACGCTCATACTCTTTCTGTACTTAACAAATTATTCTGTATCATTTTATTCACATTATGAATGACATTAATAATCTCAAATTTGTCAGTTACAAATTAAATTGCATTGGCCCTTCCGAACATTTATAATATCTGAAACGCTGAACGTAACCCTTCTGAAACTTGCTTTATTTTAGGCTAACTTTTATCCTTCAAATTATTCGTTACTGCTGCTCACATCAGGTGCAGTAATTAATGTAAAGTACTGATTATCTTGCAATAAATAAAATATTTAATTCTGTGCTCATGTTGACCATATTCATTTAGTTAAATAGACAATCAGAATTGCTATGGGCAGTAAACCATTACAATATATTTATAAAAATAAGTAGACTGACTCTAGTTACCTGCTAGCTGCTTTACTTTAAATAAATCCTTGCAGGATGTAGATTTAAAAGTTGATAGGTAGACAGCTTTACCGAATCTTCACGAATTGATTTGAAATGAGTCTCTATTTAATGAATACACATTTTTTGTAGCTCTAATGTAAATCTTCCAGAAAAAATTGTATGTAGCATTTTAAAAACTGTACTTGGTATTGTACTAGTAGTTTATGACAGATTTAAAACTGTATGAAAAGAAAACATTATGAGCCAGTCCACATTTAGTTTAAAATATGTCTCCGAGGATTTGCTGCTGCTGCTGCTGTTAATTACACTAGAAGAATGGAGATTATAAAAACACGCCCTGTTATAGCAACTAACGCCTCGGGTTCCGTTCCTAGGAGCAAAAATTCCAATAAAGGCGGAACGCGAGGTAACGGTAATGCTCTCTGGAAGACTTATTTTTATTGGCGGCGCTACAGAACTTTTAATAAGAACTTATGTTCTTGGAGGGCTAATCTATCGATTTCAGCAACAATGGGGCACAAACAAAAGGGACGTTGCCACTCCCCGGCCTTGTTCCAAAATTAACTCGGATTTTTCCGAAAGCCTATCAAATTTGCAGAGTTAGAAACGTCTCCCACTTACACGTTTGATGAAAGCAGCAAAAATGATACATCGCTTCGCCTGGGTGGCAGCCAAGCACCTGAGTTGTAGGAAAAAACTCGTTATGCAAAATGCGTTCGGAATCAATACAGAGTGAAGAAAAGTTTTATAAAGTTAAAGTAACGACTTTATGCCGGCGTAAAATAAGAAATGGAACGAATATACGAAGGGGTACGTGTGCAAAAGCAAAAAGTTGAAATTTCCGGCATTATAATAAACACAATATGTAAGCAGCGAATCTGCTTTATGAGAAAAGTTTAGGCGCATTTAAATTCATACGTGGCAAATAACGTTAGCTGGTTTCTTGTTTGGCGGTGTAATTTGAACATTGAGGATATTTATGGGACTTTATCTTATACAAATTCAGGTTTTACGAAGCCATTCGCAATTGGGGACAGAATAATTCACGCATGGGGATTCAGTTGTCGTGCAAGGTTAAGCTTCGCCGCCTCAAATAGGAAATTGAACGTTTCCAAGAGTATTGGGCTATAGTTCAACTCACTTATATCGAAAATTAGAAAGTTTATGTGCCGGAGGCAACCGGAATAGAAATCTTCCCTGATGAAGTTACAACTCTACCAATAAACTATAAAGCAGCCGCAACAAGTACTCTCAGTATTTTGTGGCTAATTATGGTTGTACTTAATTGAACAGAGGAAAGTTGTCGAAAACCTCCAGTAGAATTTAAATTTTTCTGAATTTATGTAGTGATATTAGGAGCTTAAACATATCATAATTAGCGCGATAGAAAAATATCGCGATTATAACTGAATTTAAAAAATCAACATAAAATCAAGTTTATTTGGTCAAATAGTAATTTTTATATTAAGTGCGCAAAGCATAGGTTTTTTAAGCTTGAGAATGTTAGGTTTTTTGTCGAGACCGTCAGGTCGAGACAAAAAATACATTCGAAGAGAAAAAATCTCTAGGTGGATTTTTCATGTCTGTTTACATAGCTTTTCCAATTGCGTCAATGGAGGGTTGTTTATGGCTTTCGGACTCGTTGATTTCTCGAGAGCGCAATAAAGTCAGGGCATCGAAATTTGGTTTATTGCCCTTCTACTGGAACAGGATGTCTTCTCGGCGAAGTGCTATTCTTCAGACGGCTTGCGCCACCTGAGTATTCTATTAACCACCTCCTCGTTTACGAGTGGCTAATGGGAATTTTCCAATAGATGCGCAGCACATATTTTGTTGCCTAAAAAAGGGTTGACCTGATGATTTAGTCCCAGATTCCGGAATGCCGAGTTTTAAATCGCGTATCTTTCATTAAACTGCGGACATACTTTTTCACTCGCGACGTTAATCACTCATTTTATTACACTAGACACTTAGTTGCGCTTAACTAACATATCCAAAATTAGTTCCCCGGTGTGGTGGGCTGTACTGCTTTTTGCACTGACATTTTGACTAAGATTTTCGGCGCTGCTTTTCCAGGTCTCTCGCTGAGTGATTTATGAACGCCAAACGTGGTGATGCATTCGCTGCAGGGCTAAAACAAATCGATAGCTTAAGTTTCTTGGCTGTCAATTTTTAAGATATTTGGTTCAACATACAAATTAATTTAAAAAAATTAACTACTTCGCCTTACGGGCGTTGTGGGTAAAGTTTTTCTTTTGTGGCTAATATGCTACATTCCACACTTGCACAATAAATATTGCGACAATTTATGGAAATACATTTTTTCAATTTCATTTTTGCTATTTTACTACCTATCTTTCTTTGAATGTTCTGCAGAAATATGTTTACTTATTGTAGTTGTACCTTATTTTCCTTCCACTATTTTTCTCAATTGCGTATTTAGTAAATGCTACATAAAAATCAAATTTGTTGAAACATTAAATACATTTTTTTAAGAATTTCCGTTGCGTCCCCCAAAAATAATTTCCTGTTTGTTGCGCGGATCGTTTGTTCAGCTCTCTGTCTACGGCTGTCAATAAAACTCTTAGGATGGCGTTTTATCACACATAGAGAATCTGTTCGACGACAAAGCTCTAATAAACAAAAATACAGGGAATCCTATAAAAACTCCGTTCCTTGCTTATTAGACTTGTTTTATAAACTATTCATGTCGTATCATAAACCCCACTTTGAGGGAATACAGCTCGCAGGAGTTTTTTGTGTTCGTCACATAATGATATTAAAATTTATCTTAACGGAGATAGCGCTTGATAATGGCAATATTAGCGAATATTTCGCGAAGTTTGCCGCAACTTATCCAAGTTCGCCAAAAAGCAAAGTCGGGAAAATATTTCAGACTACTTTGTTAATTACGGTACATTAGCACTTTGAATGTCATAACTTTAGCGGTTTTTATTCGCAGTGGGACGGCGCCAGCGTAATTAGGTTGCTAAACGTGAAGGTCGCCAGCGACAACGTCCTTTCACGCAGTTGTACTCAGAGCCTTATTTTCGGAACTTTTGTGTCATGGTACCACTGCATTGTATTAGATGATTATATCTTTTAATGACGGGCGGTGAATATCTATTAAAATATTAATGAAACGTAATGACGTAAAGCTGCTTTAATAGCGAAGGATGAGACAATATCAGACTTGAGGAGGTATTTATTGCCAGTAATGGTTAGTTTGAATACTAAATAAATTATTTCACTCGTTACTCAATGGTCTGACGTTGTCTAATAATTGAAAAAAGTTATATTACAGGTAGTATTTCAGAATGAAGTCGGGTGTTATCCTGCTGGAAAGCAGACTCTTCCATCTTTTTAATGTAGGGTAACTACATTGGTTTCTAGACCTAGTTTTGGGTGTTTATATTGCCCTTCGTTAATACTAAGAGTGACTAAAAGGATATCTTGTCCCACAGCGTAACCCCAAATTTTCTTTTCTCGTAAAGCTGGTCCCGGGTGGTATAGCTTGAACAAGCGTCCACGTTCGATCAGCAGAGTTAAGCAACGCTCTTTCTGGTCAGAACTTGGATGGGAGTTCCACGGCTGCATCTCTCGGCACCTCGTGATACGGCTGTCAGGGAAATAGTTGGTCCCGGCGGTCATAACAACATCATGACAGTCGTTAGTGGGGTTGGAAGTCCCCATAGATGCACAGAGACCCCTATAATTGGCCTAACGGCTGTTGGCTGAGTGCGAAATAAATAAATAAATAAATAAATTTAAACTTATTTTGTTGTTACGACCCAGTTTGCCCATTGTGGATTAACGTATTGCTAAAGACAATATTTGTCACTATTTCAGTTAGTTCGATCCTGGTTTCATTGAAATTCTTATCCTCTGTGGACGAGATCGACTCAGCGTATTCAATACGATTCAAAACGACATTCCTCCTTCTCGTGACTCTACAGTTTTGCTCTTCTCAAATTGCGTCTTGTTTCACTCAAGGCATAGACTAATAAAACGGATTGAACTGAGCTTTCAATTTTAAAATAATTAAATTGCGACGTTTGACACTGTCAACTAGTAATAAATTACCAAGTGAGTGGGCTAAAAGCGCGAATAGTGACTAAAAGGCCCATTACCTTAAATTAATAATTTTAAAGAGAAGTACATGTTATTAAACAGATATTCAAGATGATTAGTCACATTTACAATAAAATCGTTTATGATCTAGATTAAAGGGAGTGAAATAAGTTTGAAAAAGTAAGTACATACATGATTAGGCAAGTGAAAGGCATGTTTGGTGAGAGTTCAATTGGCAGGTACCATTTAGATCTACGAGTACAATCTTAGTTATACATTGTGGACACAGAAAAATTTATTCTTGATGTTGCTTGAAAGCGATTAAACGAAACAGAGAAAAATGGTTATAAAAATATAATGAATATAAAGCTCATGTAGATCTACACCAGCGTTGATTAGAAATAAAAACTAAATTAATATACTGCCACGAGCAAGACAACAATTAGACTGAAGCATCAAACAATTCAAAGTCAAATACTGGAAAACAAACTCAAATCATACCGAACAAATATTACGGCCACATGTACACATTAGAAGACCGACCAGCTACAGTGAAGACGGCGTGCGGTTCTAATATAGATTATCAAAAAGTGTTGCACCAGGGGGTGCCAAAATAGCCTCTAAGTACAACTGGTATGTACATTAATCTACGAGATCTCTAAACTTATTAAAATTGTCATAGCCGACTTTTGCTATGACTTGATATAAACTCGAAAACGTTCGTTACATTAATTACTTGCATTATCCATACATTAAAACAAAAATACCATGAATAGGATTATATTACGAACAATAATAGGTAACAGTTACAGTCAACGCTATAGGCGAAAGTTATAAGTAAATACAAGCAATTGAATTGCTACCAACTAAATGCGGGAGCTTAAAAACATTAGTGTTATCATAGGGTATAATTGAGAAAGATTACCTAACTAACCGATCACAAAGATTAGACAAATAATTACATTACCGCAGCACAAAGAAGAAGTCCAACACTTGGGTTACACACAAATCTTTTGATAGCTGACTGACAGGCTGAATAGTAAATAATTCCAAGCTTACGATGACGCCGTAAAGCCATGTATAGTGGATTTAATTAAATTCCACCACGTCAGACAAAAAGTTATTTCAAAAATTGCACGATTCGAGCAGGATCCAAGATCACAATTTGGATTAAACAATACATACAGGTTTGCGCTTACGTCTGACAATGTGCGTAGATTCTCCCAGAAAAAGGGAGACACACGACTGTACCAGGACACACGCAGCATATATTGCTAGCATTTAGTTAGAAAAGCTTCAAGATTTTTAACGGGGCCTCGCAGATCACGAGGGGTGGGAGGAAGTCGACTTATAATTTGTAACGCGCGTGCCTAATTTCAAGGATGAACGAAATAATAAACGAACACATGCCTTAAATAAAGCAAAAAGTGGCTGAACACAACTCGATAGGCTATGCAAAAAAACCCGTAACAAGCTCGATGGGGGACAAATTCCATAATATTCGTTAAATTATTTAAGTTAAATATCCACTAGTGGGCACAGGGTAACTATACCTACACAACCACCATAGAACAAACCTTTAAACTAAGGGCAAAAGGAAACGGCGAGATTCTGCGTGCATTCGGTGGAAGACATTATTCAAAAAAAGGCGCGCTTCAGGACAAATTGAAATAAGTGTTGTACGGCAAAAATGAATTTACTATGACTTTAACATTTCTTATCTCCGAAAGTAAGATTTTGACGACTTTTTGCTGCATTGGATGACCAAGCATTTCGCATAGGACTGTATCTGGTTTAATTAATTTAAATTTGAACAAGTTTCACTCAGCGACTATTTCCGCGAAGGAAAGCAAATTTCAGCAGTTGCCGAAACAAACATAGAATCACATATAGAATTACAAGAAGCATCTTGGGTATTGGCATGACTGCAATAAATAAGATTTTACATAATCGTTTGGGTCTAAGAAAAGTATGATGTTGATGGATAACACCCAGTTTAACAGAAACACAAAAATAACAGCGTGTGATATAGTGTAAGAAAACTCTTAAGAAATATGATGAAGGTAGGTCTAAACCAATTTACAATATCATAACTGGTGACGAAAACTGGATATATTCATTTGAACCCGAATCTTAGTTGTAGTCTGCAGAATGGGTATTTTCAACATATGCTAATCCATTAAAGTGAAGCCATCTCGAGGTGTTGCTTCTTTTCAAAAGCAGGACCTCTCACAACAGTATTTCTGCTCGTTATTCTAAAGTCTCGTTTACGGGGCCGAAGCAATTAGATCGTTCTTCACCATCACGATGTTTCAGTCATACCGCACATCAAACAAAAGAATTTTTAGAGGCGTCCGGGTTAAAATTTCTAAGTCATACCCATACAGTGGCGACCTAGTACCTTTCGATTGTTTTTTATTTCCTGGATTAAAGGATAAAATTCGTGGTGTGCAATTTGTAACGCCCGCAGATGCTGTGGACAGCTTTAAAAATCTTATTTCTCGAGTGAATCAAAAAGAGTGTAATTTATGTTTTGAAAATTGGTTTTATTAAATGCGTAAATGTATAAAGTGTAAAGGCTAATATTTTGAAAAGCAACATAAAAATAATCTTTGCTGCAAAGCCTTGTTTTATTAGATTGAAGAAATTTACTTATTGCTACTCAGCAATCTGCATGTTTGCTGCGGCTATTGTAATTTCTGCGTGTGAAATCCTGACCGGTAAGTGTAAAGGAAAGGTAGGAGCTACCTTGTTTAGTTCAACGCCTATTTTGAAGTGTGTTATTCACGTACTCAGGTATTCAGGACTCAGAAGGTCACGAATTCGACAGATGACGGTTTTATGGAGCCATTTAGAGCGTCGTAATTAGGCGTATGATTTAGCAAGCCACGAATGTGAGAGAAGACGATATTAAGGAGGCATTTGCAGTTTAGGAGAAGTCCGGATCGGCGAGGCAGACTTATTTCGCTTACCAGGACCAATCGGTGGTGTTGGGCTTGACAGGAAAGCCTTCTCTGGTACCGGGGGCTAAAATAAGGCCTAGAGGGCCTGGGGGTTCTTCCAGTTAGAGTTGGTTGGAGGGGTCGCTGGGTTCAAGTGTCTTTCCACATAAATTAAATTTTGTGCAAATACTAACGTTACAAGCCTCTGAAATGGACTACTGGCAACGAAGTTCCTACATGTCTGGACTAGATCACTTAAGGCACGACTAAGTAAAGCTGTATCCACATTATTAATGTGGATACAGCATCAAGTAACAGACTGACGTGGTATGACTATCTTGAATGGATAACATTAGGTGGCAGAAAAGAAGTGTGGCAGTGGATCTACCTAGATCGACGGAGGCGTGGAAGACCTTTTGAAGGCTGGAAAATGAACGTAAAAGAAGCCAAGGATATTTTAATGTGACTGGGTAGCTCGAAACTTGTGAAGACTGAGAAGCGAGAAATGGTGACAGCTGTAGAAACCTCCCATTTGTCGACTTTCTGCTGAAAATCATCTTAGACTCTCTTCATCCATTTAGACCTTGATCTTTCTTTTCGTCTTGTTCCTCCAATTTTTGTTTTCATATTTTGTGTAGTACCTTTTTGTTGCTCATTTTTATTAAATGGCCTAACCACTAATTCACGCCGCCTTTACTTTTTTAATAACTTTCTTAGATCTTGATCCTTTCCTCTCTCTCAGTATTTATCAACTTCCTTTCCCCCAAATAACTTTCTTGCGGATTTCCTTCAAACAGTTGCATGTGAGCTGGTTTTATATTTTAATCCACGCTGCAAGCGTGTAGGTGGCTATGAGTCTCACAATTGTTTTGTTTACGCTTAGCTTCAGTTTTCTACAGAATGTATTACCCGAATTTATGCGTTTTAACGCTAGTTTACTTTTCAACCTGGGGCTACTTTTGCTTTGGTTTCCACACTTGTATCGATTTCTAATACGATGCCATAAGCTACTAATAATATACTTATTGTTATTTTCTGTAGATTCTCTTTGATTGTCGACAATAAAGTAAGATTATCGCAAAAGGAAAAGCAACAATGACAAAAGTTAATACTTTTTTTGTATAAGTCTAGGTTTTAGACCAATTTCCTTCCTATTGCCGTAACTTAATGTAGAGAGCAAATGTTTGTGACCTAAATATTAATTTCCCAAACATGATGCAAGCTCATATTAATTGAAAACGCAGCAAGGCGTTTAGAAAGTTCACAAATCGATTCTAAACGTTTGATTATTCAAGTTTCCTACGGATACCAAACTGTATGATCACTAAACTTTCTGCAATAACTTTGTGTCAAAGCTGCCGTACTCAGAATGCGGAAATAGCTAATATACCAACAAATAAGCCGAATAAACTCTATCGAACTTCAAACCTTTCGCATTCTATGTGCATCTGGAATTGAAAAACGCCATATATTTGTTAGAGATTTCCTCCACTATATGAAAAGTTATTCAGCTGGCACGTATTTACAAAACGATAAACTCGAGATTTCGCAGAAGCAATCCCAGCTTTTGAAGAAGCAAATGAGTTTACCAGTGGCAGGAATAAATAAACTTTGAAAGGTCCTTTATATTCCGCTTTAGCCGTTGTATAAGTCAGTCAAACTCTCTGACGTTTTCATTAGAATGATGTATGCCTTAAATTTTAGCGAAGATTGAGTTTTATGCGGGGTCATGTCACAGCCCTTAAGACCTTATCAACTAAATGATAAAGTGATAACATCAGTCCCGCCACTCTAATGGAGTTAAAAACGAGGGCGATTTGTTCGCGTCTGGATCCAACAGGCTGCTCAGCGCGTTTAACCACTAAGATTTTCCACCGCCGCGATAGTTGGAGGAAAGTCGGGAGGCACTCAAAGAATTCAGACAAACCTTTCGCTAAAGGTTAAAATCGTGTGATTAGTTCTACAACGCTCGCTTCGCGTTCGAACGGTCTAATGGTGTTTCAGCTCAGACGTAAATAAGAAATTGATTCCGAAATAAGCAGCGTCTTAAATAGAACTGATCGAGGAAGTAATTCTTAAAATAACCGAGTTTAAAAGAAAACAGTTTTAAAATGGCGACGGTTTGCTTTGCTAAGTTAAATTCAATTTCTCTGTCTCCAGGAGAGAATTTTCGGGTTAAATTTATTTACGGCATAGCTTATACTTTATGTTAAGTAATTTCTTTTTTCTGGTCCGATCAACAATACATGAGTTTACTTATATCAATTAATGAAATATATTTCATTTATTTTGTTGTGCCACGATATAAATATAATGTGAATATGTTCATTAGTAGACAACTCGTTCTAAAATTTATTTGATTTAATGTGTCTTATTATGTGTTACCTTGTATCGACCTATTACGCCCTTTTTGTACTAATCGTTTGGCCCTTAGAATTTTTGCATTGTACGTAGCGATGGTCACCTCCTGTAGGTGGCCTTTCCGTACCCTTATTCTTAGCACCATCTGGTCTGCTGCTACATTTGCTGCGATGATAACGAATTGCTTCCGACCTGCCCGGGGACTGAGGGCCTTCCTGCTTTTATACTGTAGTGGTATTTCCTATTGGATTTTATTTCCTTCGTTTCCATCATATACGATACAAGTTCCTATCCGCCACCCTGAGACGCACTCTCGAGGGTTTATGGACTTCCCCGATAGAGACCTGACAATTAATACGTCAAATATAACGATGGAAAATGATGCCACATCCTCAAAAACAAAAATTAGTACTATACAACTATTATGAAAGTGAAAATACTAGAACAATGAATTATACCAGTACTTCTTTACGGCGCTGAAAGAGCAAAAAGGCATACTAAATTATACGTTGGGAGACAGAAAATCTATAAATTCTATGATAAGTATAGTGGAAGAAACGGTAGTAAAAGTCAAAATGGCGTTAGCAGGACAAACTGCGGAATGGAAAAGGAAAGTTGAGCTTATAAGATACTAGAATGGAAGCGTGGAATGGGGAAAAAGTGGGACTGATATTAAATGAGGTGATATGTCATTAGAAAAAAAGGGAGAAAGAGGCGAATTACTATAGCTTTAGATAGAAACAAATGAGTTAATTGTAGAAAGCGTAGTTCAATTATGGATAGAACATGCTGATTAAAAAAGATGAGGTACAATTATTATATCTTTTATTTAATAATTCTAATTAACTAGAGTACCTATCTGACTTGATATTATTTTGTAGTCAGAATCAGAAAAACGGCCTTCTAGTATTTGTATCAATAGAAACCTGTGAATTTTAAGTACAGCAAAAAATGTAAAGCTGCACTAGTAAAGTATATCGCAGTGGTTACTGAGCTATGTGCAAAACAATTTTTTTTTAATATTTACCAAAACTTATAAAGTCGTGTTAAAAGTAAAAATATTTTAAGTAAAAATACGTTGCACACATTTTTATTGTAAAAACATTCAACACAGAGTACAAAATCAACTTCGTGTACAGATAATTTCCCTACGACGTGGTAGCTATTCCAGATTGTAAAAGTATCTAACGCATTGATTGCTTGCATTCTTATCAGAAAAATTATTATTACTTATACTTGTACTTGGAACAGGGTCATTGAATATATCTATTTACCTTTTTGTAAAATATGTACGAATTTATTTACAAGAAGTAATATTAAAGATCTTAGAAATCTTACAGACGTAAGAGAAATATAGTAAGTGCAAAATTGGGTATTGCATAATTTTGATAGTTTTGTATTTATATATACTAGCAGACCAGTGAGACAAATGTCTCATTTAAAAAAACAAAAAAGACCGTTTTTCAAAAATAGAACGCGTATTAAATAAAAACTGTACCCAGACCTGGAAGGAGTCAAAGTGGTTGCCTAACCGATCGAGGTTTTAAGGCGCAGAGGGTCGCAGCTCCGTTTGGCTGCTGAAACAGTTTTTATTTAATACGCGTTCTATTTGAAAAACGGTCTTTTTTGCGATTTCTCGAAAACCGGAAGTGTCACGTGACTGAAATTCGGTTCCTGACCTGACATGACCATTCCAAACATAACTTTCATAACTTTTTTCTCTATCTCTTACGGTTTGGCTGCTGAAACAGCGTCCCGGACGGACCAGCGTCCCGGACGGACGGAAATCACGTGATTTATCGAAAACCGTAAGTGTCACGTGACTGAAATTCGGTTCCTGACCTGACATGACCATTCCAAACATATAACTTTCATAACTTTTTTCTCTATCTCTTACGGTTTGGCTGCTGAAACAGCGTCCCGGACGGACCAGCGTCCCGGACGGACGGAAATCACGTGATTTCTCGAAAACCGGAAGTGTCACGTGACTGAAATTCGGTTTCGGACCTGACATGACCATTCCAAACATATAACTTTCATAACTTTTTTCTCTATCTCTTACGGTTTGGCTGCTGAAAAAGCGTCCCAGACGGACCAGCGTCCCAGACAGACAAGTCTATTATATATATGGATGTAGTTTGTATAATGATCATGTCATCAGCAAGAAAGTGAACTCAACTCTGTGTTAAGAAAAACGCAGTGTAGTGATGGAAAAAGTGATACAAGGCTAATTAGATAACTTAATCACTATTTTAATGATAATCAGACAGAAAATCTTTTGTTTTTCTGATTTCAAATAATATTATTTAAAACTAGTAAATCACCCGAGCTACGCTTCGCTTCGATAATTTAAGAGACATTATAATTAATATAAATTTAAAAAAAAAGCATGCATCGGTCGGTATAGAACCCGTGCCGGCTGCGAGGCAGGCGAGCAATCTACCACTGAACCAACGATGCTTCGTTGAATAAGGCGCTGCTATAATGGTATATTAAGGGTTCGCTTCGCTAATTACACGATTTAGTTAAAACTTTACTTTTTCGTACTTTTTTTGAAAATATAAACTTCGAAATCTTAATCTTAATACTAAAATGTGGGATGGGTCACTATGATAGCTCACGAGCGGTGAGAAAAAGCACTTTTTATGAGGTAAATTCTCTTTTCTGTTATAAATACTTCAAAATACCATCAAGAGAAGTTGTTCAAAATGTAAAATTATGGTGTATCTGCTTACCTTTATAAATGCGTTTATATTAAATGAAAGAATAGCGCCATGTGTAGCTTTGTCGCTAATGTATTTACACACTCTAAATGTGACGCTTTAACAGCAAATAATAATCTATCGATATCCTATAATTGGTGCATAAACGTCGAAGATCGGAAGAGCTGAAAAGTTTTAAGTTAGGGAAAAATACAAATAGCTACATTGTAGTAGGAGTACGTGCAAACTTAAACACAATAGCTTCAACTTTGACAACAAATATATATAAGTAGTGGGTTATTAAACATACACTTTGGGAAAATTATGTCAACGATTTATTTGACAATGCAAGAGAAACGTGAAATTCAAGCAACAACGATGTAGGTTAAACAATAATGCGAAGAGAAGTGGAACATGTTATCTACCAGTGGAAGAATAATTTGAGTTTTGGGTAAGATTATGTATAATCATAAAATGAATTAGTAAAATATAGATCTACTTCTTTAATCAGGTATATGCTTCACCTAAAGCGCCCACTGATTGGCGGAATCAACTTTTATTTCAAGAGGAGAAAAAAAACCAACCCCCTCGCCAGTGCAATAATTCTGGATTAATTAATTTGATGAGCCATGCTTTCAAGGTCTTTCTCCGAGTTATTGATAATGAAATTCAAATAAATTCAAACGCAAACCCTACCTAGATTAGTTTGCATTCAGGAAGGAAATCGGGAAAGCCTTATTCGGTCTCAGAATAAGTTTTATTTCAGAAATACAAGGGCCAACAAAACGTCTTTATATTTGTTTACATAGTTGTTGAAAAGGCATTTGACGGAGAACTGCAAGCAGAACTTATTAATTAATTTATTTGCCAACTTTGAAATAGACGAAAAAGATGTTCACCTGCTTAACAATCTGTATTGGTAACCACAGCTAAAGCAACCATCTCTAAAGGAATGAAAATTCATAACGTATTCTCAGAAGTTATATTCACGCCCACTCTAGAAATAGAGTTGGCGTGAAAGTAAACGCAGATCTCATCAACAGCTTAAGGTATTCTAATGACATTGACGCAGAACAACATATCATCAATTCCGTAATGGATGCAGGCAGCTATTTTCCCGGTTTCCTTTCCTATTTTGAAAAATTCAAGGGTAATAGTTTTACTTTCATGACTATAAAACGCATTTGTTTGAGATTCCTCTTCGATGATTTGAAAGCGGATTTTATTCTGAAAACTAGCCGATTACTTGAGGCAATAACTGTTGTTATTATTGGTTTGGTGAAATGCTGCACCCATCTGATTATTTCCGTATGTAATAGTATTTTGGAAGTTAAATACCGTTTGGCTGACACAGTTACAATTACGGTTTGCTTATCTTTGCTATCATGCGCTCTAACGATCAGCCGAATTTTATTCGAGCTTTTTTCTTTCTTTTCCCTGTTCGCTGCGCTCTTTATTTTGCTTTCATTTTCTTATTTTTAAGAATGATCTCGAAGTTCGCCTCGATGCTTGTCTACTTGAAGTGGCTTCACGTTGCTATTCTGCTTGCCTGTTGGTATGCAGATTTGGTACTGAGAAAAGTTAATACACCTACAATCACGAACCCATCTTGACAGATTCTTCTGGATTTTCTAACACACAGTTATTGTATACTTGGCGTTATGTCTCACGCTTTCCGCTGTGAGCGAAATATGTGCCTTAATGAATCGTGTCCATCATGGAAATTATTTATTATAGACCCTAATTATGTTTTGAAACTTGCAATTTTATCGCAGCTTTGTTACTGAGAACTTTTGTATTACATGTTATTTGCTTTATGCTTTTCTTGACCAAGTGCGGTACTTTTTACTTGTTAAGAAAAACAAGTGTGTAATTTTACAATCACCCCGCGATTATAAGAACCTGTTTTTAATTAATGGTATACTTTGTACTATATCTATACCTGCGTACGTTCGGGGAGGCGTCACTATCGGAGCGATATGTTGATTGCATTATTAAATATCTTTTTTGGAGCACCTAATCGGGAAAACTTCAAGCAGCGGTTTTGTTTTACTTTTGCTAACTCGATTCCATGCGCCTTTATCTAGTCAGATTCCATTATTTGTATGTTTTCCGTATACTAATTGTTAGTCCGCTACTCATGTAATATTGTTTTCTCCACAATATTTACAACAACATGTTTTCAGTATATTGAGGTGCTCGTCCTCAAAGGTGTTGTTTTCTTGAATGCTTATTACCTCTCTATAGTTTATTTTACGTCGCATCTCGGTTACTTCATATGGTTCAGCGGGTATGTCAAGGTAAGTTGTTGAATTTGGTGTTCTTAGCGATTGGTAATCCCTTTTATTTGCGTTATTTCTAGTTGTTTTCAATATTAACACGTTACGACGTTAATAGTGGGCAGTTTCTTTTATTTTTATGTTTTATTTGAAACTATTGTAACATGCGACAAAGCAGTTTTTAAATATTTGCCTGCTACTAGTAAAGTGTTACAAGTGCTCCTCGCGGCGATAATAGGAATGTCTTTTTCATTTCATACCATAATTTGTATTATATCTATATCTGCCGCCCTTCAGTGGGGCTTTTGCAACATCTGGCAGAGCTTATTTTATTCGGGCTGTTTTTAATGTGCTTTTATTTAGTCACATCCTTTGCTTCTAAGTTTTCCTTATATTATTTGTTTGTGCAAAACCCACGTGTAATGTGATTAGAAAAATCATTTCCTAATTATGTGAGAGCAATTTTTGAATTCAGCACTTTTCTGCATTTGTATCTCAGATTTTAGTATTTTTCCCTGTTTATTTAATCCTAAATTAAAAGTTTAGTTGTGCGAATCATAAAGTAACCCCGGCACATTTTTATTTGGTTTTGGCATCTTAGCCTGGAGCATCAATCATCGTCCGACACCGAGACCGTTCACAAGTGCGTAGTCGTAATTGAAGAAAATAGTGAAGCTGTATTGTTGTTATCGTCAGCCCTGTGTTAAGTGACGCGTTGGTGAATGTTTAGCGAAGGGTTCTTTCTGTATCGTCGACCAAGTTATCTTCAAACATGCTTGAAGCGGATCTTAAGTGAAAACCTTGTCTGTGTTCGAGCTAAACCATCAGTGGAATGGAGTTACGAATTTCATTACCATATCCTGCTTATCGTATGTGCTCCGTACATTCACCCGTCCAGGGAAATAATGCCGCTTACATTTGCATGAATATCGCCGCTATGCAGTTTCCAGTAGTTTTTCCGGTATTTCGTGGCAGTTGCTGAGACGCGACCTACAGCTTGAGTTGGACAGCATAACTAGAGCAACTGAATCTCTTCTCAACAGATATTTTGTTAGTCGATAGTATTTCTAACTCGTATAAATATACAGTGAAGTGATTTTAAAGTATCGCCATGGCACGCAGTGCCGTCGTTCACTTAAATTTTATGATGTTAAACAGCAATTACCGTCTTGAAGTGAATTTTCAATCTGTGTTGCACAATTTTTATTGTTGTGACGTAGTTTCTTTGCATAAATTTAAAGTTATTACCGTTTTGTATAAAGTTGTTGTTAATCGTACTACTAGTTTAGTTTAAACGTTGCGGATTTAACATTACTACCCTTTTTCACATATTGTTAACTGTAACGAGTAAGTCTTTCAATGTTCATTGTCATTTAGATATCTTTATGCACCAATAGAGTTTATTTTCAATTATTTTTGTTTTTCATTAATGGATTGATGACGTTTGCATGTATTTTGTGTGTATTTTTTCGATGTACAGGGACTCGGACGGCTGTAAGCGAATGCAAGCAAAGGTAAGTTCAACTCAGCTGTTACGTTTGCCGCCCAGGCATTGCCAAGTTAGAAGTAAAAAGGTGGGCGATTTTATTCCACTTTCTGAATGAGCTTACCTGTGTTATTTTTTTCTGATTTAGACAGAAAGTGGTGGCGCTTAGCAAGTAACATCTGCATTGTGTTACCGGATCGTAGCCCTAAATTCAGGTCGTAAAGAACCCCACTTTCTCACTGAGCGTTTTTAAGCCGGCACCCTTGTTACAGCCCATCGTAACGGGATTGACGCAATTGATCCGAGAATTTTCCGATTTTGTATGTAACAATTTGACGCCTTGTCGTCATATAGTTTTATGTGGTAACAAACTGGCCTTTTTGGTTTTAAAGAGCATATCGTGCTGTAACAATCTGGCATGCCAAGTCGTGCCTTGTTTTGTTTGACGTAAAGTTTAAGCTGTAACAGTTATCCACATTCTTTTATTTGACACAGAGTATATATTAATATAAATTACCTAGATAGTTTATTTGCTTTGATAATTGGAGCGAGCGTGCAGTGACAGGTAAGCATTTTGTTACAATGCAATAGTCCGGTCAAGGTGCGTATCACAACTCAAACTTGCGGCAAGTAGAGGTTTTTCAAGTGATGTAAGAGAGAACCGATTCCGAATTCAATCTGTTAACATGTACTACAAACTGTAGATAAAAGGTTAATTTAGTTACAGTTATTACTGTTTAGAATGCGTTTCACTGTAGACTACTCGCCGATATACCAATTATAAGAAACGGATATTGCTGCCTACACATGTAATATTGTTCATCCCGAAATATTTAAGTAACAACATGTCATTCTGTGAATCAAGGTCATTGTCCACAAAAATGTTGCCTTTCGCGAGTGCTCATGACTTCCCTATAGTGTATCTTACGTGGCATCTAGACTACTCCATATAGCTCAGCGGAGTATGTCAATGGAACTTTCTAAACCTGGTGCCCTTAACTATTGGCAATCTCTTTTATTTGCGATCCGTCTATGGTATTTTGCTGTAAACTAGTTGTTTTGAATATTAACAAGTTTTACCCAAAACTATTGTTACATGTTTTGTGACTCAAAAGTTTTTAAATTTTCTCCTGATACTAGTAATGTATGGTTTATTCTGCCGTACTGTGCAGGGGAGAAATAAACTAGAGGAATTTGAATTTTGTTTTCACTTGAATAATATTGAAAATTCTCTTAACGGCACAAGTTTCGAATGAAGGTGTATGAAGAGATGTGGATGCGAGCTATAACTACACCTCGAATTCAAAGTGACAAAGACAGCATACCTGGACCATGTAATGAGACATGAATCAAATCAACTCATAGTGAGAGATTGGAGGGAAAACGAGGAATAGGAAAGAAAAATATCATTGCTGCAGAACATAAGACATTGAATCGAATTTTGAACAGGTCATCAAGCAAGAATTTACCACATGATAGGCAGTCTTCATGGCAAACGGCATTAGAAAATTATCTACATAGATAAAAAAAGGGCTCTCCTAGAGTGTAGAAGAGAATTAAAAAAAAACAAAATAAATGCTTAGAAGTTTGCTGCTCAATATTCATCAGCTGTGTTAAACTTCAATCTGAGTTCTGTTGTGTCTATCACTACTTTGTTTTTCTACAGTTCTAATACTTTTTACAGCTGAATCACAGAAGGCAGGTACGTGCTGTTGCTGTTTGTTGCTGTCAATATTGGCAGTAAAATATTGCATTTCCCATTTCTGTTTAAATTGGATATTACGAACTGTAAAGAATGAATGCCGTGTAAGTACTGGCATGCGAACAAATTGCAATTATCGCTTTTTACCTATAATTTTCAAATACTTTTGAGTTAAACTCCTTTTAGAATGTGACATACATTTAGTTGAATCAAAAACTAAATTAATAATACCAAAAACAGCAAGCTCAAATATTCACATTTCCATTAAATCCTCAAAATATTTAGCAAGCTTTAATTAATATTAAATTTCAGTTTCCATACTTTAGAAATAATCGTATATAAAAATTCTGATTTTTATTTGGAGCATCGCCCGCGAGTTATATTAATTTCCATTAATGCTAAATCAATAAAAGCTAAATCCAAGCCATTTGGAAAAATCATGAGGTAGGTGTTGTGTGAAACGGAGGTAGTTTAAAGCTCCGATCCATCATAATACCGGAAATTGAACCGAACTATAACAGAATTGCAATCAAAAGAAAACCAATAAGGAACAGCAATAAATATCAATAACTCGTTGATAACGAATACCCGCGTGTGCAGTAGAGGCGTGAAATATGCACTTTAATCCTATTTTATGCAATTCAAGCTTAGCTTTAACTTTCCAAAGAAAAAACGGGTTTTGAGATAGTTCCAGTGTATGTGTTGATATAAAAATTTAATTTTCACTATTGTTCTCTGGCCCGGCCGAACAAAACAGGTACTCAGAGCACACATCGTAATTTGGCGGATTTAATTAACGGGAAATCGCTTTTTCCAGCAAAGGCAAATTTACTTAATTTGCTGCATATTCAGCAAGAGTATATTAGTATTCCTCTAGAGAATCTTTCGAATAAATACAAGGTCTTTTAATTAGATAAGGGTGAATGTTTTTGCAGAAAAAACAGCAGCGGCATTATTATAATTTTAATGCTTACATTATTAGAAGTGGCTAATTTTAACATTTTACATTCGTTGTTTTTAAAGTAAATATGAATGAAAGAGAGCAATGTATTGCTAATTTCAAAAAAGTTAAATTTGAATATAGTGTTTCTAATATTAATTAAGTTACATAGGGTATGTAAAACAAGTTTGGAAGGTTAATTAATCGGAATAGCAATGCTATCTAGCGCAACAAAAAATAGGTTGAACTACATTATACTTAATTAGGAACTTATTCGTCACTGTTCTGAAACTCAGAGACTTTTTGCTGAAATTTAAATTAGCTATGAAAGCATGGTTTAAGAATAAATATTTCTATTTCTTTTCCTTTCTCTGTCTCTACCTTGTTAGGACAGGTAAAAGCGCGCCTTGCTTTTTTTTGTAAAATCCGTTCTGAAGGGGTGCAAAGCTATTAAGGCAATGTAGCAAAACGTCTCTTTTGCTAGGCCGTGGTTTCTTGCACGCCAAAATTCCAGAGTGTCTCTTCAGGCTGGCACCTGCATATGCCTGCAGCTGCACAGAGCGCGAGGTTCCTGTCGTGATCTTGTACGATAGCGACGTCTGCACGTAGCTTAGACGGAAATCACTAGAGGCACACGTGCGTCTACCCTCTTTATTTCAGTAGCGTGGCTTTTTCCAGTTTTGCTCGAATAAGCACCTAGTGACTGTGTTGTCTCCTTAAGTCCAGGAGATGTGTCTCTGATAGTCTCGGGCAGCATAAACAGTGTCAATAACCTACTCGGTCGTATCGAAGCAGTGTGTACAATCACCGTCGTCACGCATTTGATTGCGAGTTAGGTTTTGCTAAAGTGCCAAGTTTAGACGAGGTGCGATGTAGGTAATCGTCGAATAGCCGCCTCCATTGCTTGCCATGCGCAAGGATCCATTTTGCTGTGCCAGTCGTTGGCAAAAAGGCCATATCCCCTGTCGTTCCGCCATGACTAAAGGGACCACTACCTCTATCGTTCTTGCGATCGCCAAAGGAATCACATCTGCTACGTTTTTTGACATTGTATGGCGTGACGTATTTACGGTGACCTACAGTGGCCTAAGTTTACGTTGTTGTGTATATAATTAAAACAGCGTGGCGCGTTCGGAACCCCATGCCATTTTAGTGTTTGATGTCCAGTTACCAACACGGACAAACTTCAGTTGTGTCTATTCGGATATCTATTTCAGTTAATTTAACTATACTAACCTACTTTGTTCACTATTGTTCAAGATATATTTGCCTATTCAATTTTTAATAGACGCATTTCACTTTTTAATTGTTTGCTCTATATTTGCATGTGTTTATCGACAATTGTATGTGTTGTGACCATTTTTGTAATGATTTATGTAAGGTGATCCGGCTACAGCAAAGAAAACTAGCCGAGGTAGGTCCCGAAACAACTGGGGCCGTCTCGCAGAAGCGCTGAAGTACCATAAATTCACTTGAATTTCGAGTTTCTAAAGGGAGTTGTTAAGAAACTTTTTTTCAGCTCTGACTATCAAAATTCGTGGTGCCTGTTTCCTGTCTCATCTCGATTATAACCATCCTCAGTGTGACAGCACCTTGTCCTAATTAACCTCGTGTTATATTCGAACAACCCCATCTTCCTGAGCAATAGTTGGTCAACTATCTGTTTCAGGACAGTTGATGAGTGATTTGGATAACCTAACGAGCGTTCCACCTGTAACTATTGTATTGGTCAAATCCTGTGTGATTTTCCATTCTTCTTTAGTTCCTGCTGGTTTTACCGATTGCCTTGTTTTTATATTTCTGATACTATTGATCACTGATCACCTAGTCAAGAATGTTTATTAAGGTAGTACGTATTGTTACCGGAAACCCTCGTTTATTACAGGTAGGAAGGTTAAAGAGGCCTAGTATCCCAGTTGAAGGGGTAGGTCTTATACTGATATACAAAAAGATCGTTCGCGATAGTCTTCTTCCCAGATCTTAGCTTTCAAGGCTGTCTTCTGCAATTTTCAAGGTCCACTTGCTTAAAATGGTGATACCATTTTAATCGGTATTGGTACTCCTAGTTGTTCTCTTATTATATCTTTGGGAAGTCGATCAAGTTTCGTGCATTTTTCGAACTTCGTTAAACTATTCTTTGCTACTTTGTACCACCGGCATCTTAAAGTTCGTCATCTTCTCTGGTCTCTTCTTTCACTAATACTTCGAAATATGCCCTCTATATTCTATTATGTATTTTGCCAGCCGTAGTAGTCTATCCTTCTAATCCATTATAACATTCAGAAGGCTTTATTTCCCTGTTCTTAAATTCATTAACATTTTATAAAACAGTTTTTGATTGTCTTTACTTCTGCCTTCCATTATTTTGTTAAATTTCCCACGAGTTTACTTTTGCTGCTACAATAAAATCGTTGACTACATTTCTATTAGCTTGGTAGTTTAAGTCGTTACTTTTTTTCTTGGACAAACATTTCTTCCATTTCTGCTGCTTCCCTTTTACTTCTTCCTTAATATTTGGAGTTAACCATGGTTTCTGCTTTTTCTCCATTTTCACCTTAGTTTTCCCACATTCTTTTCTAACCGACATCAGCAATGTTAATTTAAACACCTTTCATGCCTTTACCAAAGTTTAAATGT